>JXCR01113435.1:54834-70997 GCA_002079205.1 Phalaenopsis hybrid cultivar | reverse complement strand
ATATATATATATACATATATATATATACATATATATATATATATATATATATATACATATATATATGTACAAATTAAAACGTCCTTCCGAAACGGGCGACGAGATTTCGATTCCTGCGGCTGACAACTTCCAACGGGTGACTCCAACCAAAAATAATGTCGAAAACTTCTGGCGATTTTGCTGGGGACTAGCTTCTCTTCATTTAAATCAGGAAATACTATCTTCACACATCGGTAATGTGTCCATGTCCCCTTGGACCAAATTATCCTTCTTTTGTTGACGTACTTTACTCATTTCTGTCTTGGGAAAGTACCGCCAACTCTTTGGACTTCAGGACCGTCTGTTCGACCACCTTTGAATAGAGGGGTTCAAGAGTCCATCAAGAACTTTTTAATCTGTACATGGGGTCGGACCCCAATAGGTGTGTTGGTGGACTAGTTCCACCTGGACATTGTGTATGAAAAAATGGGTCCCGCATTGGATCCTAAACATTTCACATCTCCCTTTCGAGTTTGATTTGTTGTTCTGCAAATTAAATCAAATAACATAATGTTGCGGGTGCTTTAAAATTTTCTTATATTAATTAAGTTTTTCTACTTTCAAATTACCTTTTTGTTGAAAGTTTTAAAATCCCCAAAACTAAGACTTACCCGATCTACAGATTAACCTCTATTATTTTTCAGTGCTTGCACTAAGATTACAAGGTTTTGGCCATATAGCTAACCCCAGAGCTTTCTGTTTTAAAACTGCTGCAATGGCCTTCCCAACGCTGAATTTTTCTTGCAACTTGCCAACAAGCCATGAAGCCCGCAATGTCGCTCCTATCATTAAGTTCGGAGCTGGATTTGAAGACCTTGAGGTAATCCTTGCGAATGCCCCGTTCGTCGTAATGAAAGTCACCACTCCATAAGTTCAAGAGTTGTTTGTTGAATTCTTCCTAAACTGTCTTCAAGACTTCCCTTCTTATAAGAGGGTTTAGTGCCACCGCCATGGCAACTACCAAGTCTGTTGTTCCCGCTGCTGCTAAGGGAAAAGAAGTTATGATCATTACAGATCCGGCTGAGGGATTAGAGGTCCCGCCATCTGTGTTTGAAATCGGGTCGAGTTTGAGAACTACGCCATTAACCCGAACTCAAAAGAGGAACCGTAATAGGAGGGTTCGGAGGGCTGCTAAAACCCAGGCTCCCAAAGAGATACCTGTTGAGGAAGATCCTCACAAAGATGAGTTGAAATTACTAGAAACCTATCCACTCTTGCGAGGAAGTAGATTCCATCCTTTAGTGGATATGAATGGGTATGAGAGTATCCGAAAAGATGCCGCTACTTTGCCATCACTTCATGGACATGGTGAAGGGAGAAATAAGTCCAATACTATCACCTGAGTCAATTCAATTTTTTAGAGGCTAGCTGCCAAGGAAGGCTACTTTGTAGTAAACTACTCAAACAAGTGGGAGATGCAATATCACCTCACATGAAAAAAATAATTCTAAAAAATGTCAGATCTGCCAAATGATCTCAAAAGTCAACTGAGAACCCGCCCGCTTCTATTCCCGTCTGGCTCCGTCTCGTGAGTAGAGTTAATACCCCTATTGTCACTACCAATTTTACCGTTACTAGATCCGCAGGTCGTCGACCGATTAAGTCACGACAGGGTCCAAGAATTCTACCAATCACCCACCTCAAAGATATTCTTAAAGTCTCTAAGGAAAAATGAAGAAATTACATGATATTATAGTCTATTTGCACCATGTTGAGCATACTTCTCTTCGACATACCGATGTTTCTGCTGAGACACTTCATCTCAAGACATCACCATCAAAGAAAAAGGTGTGGGTACCAAAGGTCATTGTACCAATAATGTCCGGTGAGCCCACAGGGCAAGAGTATGGAATGAAGTTAGGGTCCAAAGTATCTGACATTGTCACAGCAATTGCTAGTGAGATGGAGGAACAAGAGGAGGTCCAGCAGGGTCCTCCAGATCTTAAGGCAATTCAAGAGTCAATAATTGAATGAAAAGTGGAAAAGCTCAGAGTCGAGATTTCTGATTTGGTTCAGGAACATGGAGTCTTCATTGACGATGATGAAGATTTTGACTATAATGATTAGCTCAAAGAAGATTTCATGGATGTCCTTGTTATCGAGACCAGAGCCGCCACATCTGCGCGCAAGGCTCAACCTCTCGTGGAAGAGAACGTCGTAGATGAGCAGCGTAGGGCTATCCTCCTAAGGGATGAGCAAGTCAGCCAACTGGATAAAATGATAGAAGAGATGGCGATAACCATGACCACTATGGCCATAATTCAAGGACTATCTTAACACCCACAGTTAACCTCTCCAAAGGTCAACCAACCAGAAATCATACATATTACAGATGAAAGAAGAGAAGTCGCCTCAGCAAACAGAGATGACCAACCAAAGAAGAATCCTCCATTGAGCGTCATGCCGGAGAAGGAATTTAAGCAAATGGAGGAGCAAGTCCAAGAGGCCATAACCCAATCTAAGGGTGGTGCATTGGTTTTAAAGGGTAGACCTTACCCTGAAGAATTTAATGTCGTACCCTTCCCCAAGGGTTTCATGTCCCCAAACTTTAGATATTTGATAGGATTGGAAATCGAGACAACACATAACACATTTTCGAGCCAGTTGTGGCAACACAAGAAGTAACGAAGTCTTGCTCTTCCAACAGTTTTTCAGCAGCCTGTCATAGATTGCTTTTGATTGGTATGTTGGTTTGCCCAACAAATCAGTTAAGATATTTGCCGAGTTGGAACAATTATTTGTGCATAAAGTTGGTATTCATGAAGATGTCGCCTAATACACGCCTCCAAAGAAAATTATCTTCTCTCGTGAAATTGTGACAAGCAAGAGTAAAGATTCAGAAAAATCACAAAGAGGAGGCCATTCAACTCCGCTTCAGCGATCTTCCACCACTCTTTTGTAACAGGTTGGTGGAGGTTCTTTTAGTTCGCACACCCGAGGTCAAGGCCGGGGACGCAGACGAGGAAAAACCAACTTAATTGTTGAACGAACTAGGCCAACCATCAACATTGGTGATGAAGACCGTTCCGAAGATGAAATAATGATGACTAAACAGAAAAAAAACCTCAGTACGAGATGTTCTTAGAAGATACAGAGAAAAACAAATATGAGACATTGTATGATCGGACAAACCATTATGTGAACACCATGACCCTTACTCCGATTCTCCTTCAAAAGATCGAGAGTTTAGAGGTTAAGGAAGTCCGCAGCGCTAGTTCAAAGCCGATCAAGTTTTATCATGCTTCTACCTCTACTGAACCTGAAAATCCTGTAAACTTGGATGATGATCCTAATGAATTAATGGAATTGCCTTTTGGTTATTTTTCACCTTGTGTACAAAAGTTAATTCAGTAGTGACATTTGCCAACACAAATGTCAAAAGATAAATTACAACTTTTTGAAAAATTAGGGAATGTTAAAAGTAGAACTTTAAACTCGAAAGAGGGTCTCTCATTTGGTACAGTAGGACCAATTGATGATTTGAAATTTTGCATGGTTGTTATTAGTGAATCAGAAGAGGATTGTCTCAATATAAAGGATGACTCTACTGATCAGTAAATAGAAGATGCTCTGCTATAATTTGAGGAGGAAATTAAATCCACTGTTGATGAATTGAAAGAAAATTAACCTCGGAACTGAAGAGCAACCCCGACCTACATTTATAAGTTTTTTACTCAATGATGAAGTATCTCTGCAATTGATGAGACCGTTAACATAATTCAAAGATTTGCTTCGCATAGAGGTATGATGAAATGTCATGACTGTCAGCAGAGGTTGCATTTCATAAACTCGGGGTAGACAAAGATATGACCCTAGTGCAACAAGCTCCCAGAAGGATGCGTCTCCAAAATAGAGCAACAAGTCATCGTCGAGGTGAAGAACTTAATAGATGCTAATTTTATAAAAGAAGAACAATACCCCACATGGTTAGTTAACATTGTCCCAATTAAAAAGAAAAATGGACAAATCCGTGTTTTTGTCGACTTCAGGGATTTGAACAAAGCATGTCTAAAAGATGAATTCACATTGCCGATACTAAAAATGATGGTAGATATCCCTTCAACACATGAAATTTTCTTCTTCATGGACGAATCGTCGGGATACAACCAAATCAATATGGCTCCCAAAGATGCAGCACTTACAGCCTTGAGAACACCAATCGAAATTTTCTGTTATACAGTAATGTCATTCGGCCTAAAGAACGCTGGAGCAACATTCCAACGTGCAATGACGAAAATTTTTTATGCTCATTCACAACCAAATAGAATGTTATGTGAATGATTTGGTCATCAACAGTAAATAAAAAATAGATCATTTAAACGATTTGAGGATCTTGTTCGAACGTTACGATGATATGACCTTAAAATGAATCCCTTAAAGTGCGTCTTTGGCGTTACCTCTGTGAAGTTTCGAGATCGACCCATATAAGATTAAAGCTATCTTGGAAATTCCTCCTCCTAAAACTTTGAAATAACTACGTTTGTTCCAAGGGAAGTTGGCCTATCTGAGACACTTTATGTCTAATCTCTCATGTAGATGTGAACCCTTCTAGGCATTAATTAAAAAGGAAGCCAAATTCATTTGGGAAGAGAAATGACAATGGGCCTTTGAGGACGTTAAGCAATATTTAATAACACCTCTTATCTTGGCAGCCCCTATCCCAGAGAAACTGTTGATACTTTGTATTGCGGCCTTAGACGACTCTCTTGGAGCCCTCTTAGCCCAAGTCAAAGACATGGGTAAAGAAAACGTACTCTACTACTTGAGTCATCGCCTAATACCGACGGAGATAAAGTACCCAACCATTGAGAAGCATTGTCTAGCCTTGATTTTTGTTGCCCAAAAGCTTAGACATTACATGTTTTCTTATAAGATTACCCTAATTTCAAAATTCAATCTGTTGCAATATTTGATGACCCGACCAACACTCTCTAGAAGTCTAGCAAGATGGTTGATGATCTTTTTGCAGTATGATATAACTTTTTATTCCCCTCCGTGGTGTCAAGAGATAGATTTTGGCAGACTTTCTCGCTGCACACCCACTTCCAGCTGGGTCCCCTCTTAATGATGAACTACCAGATGAGCAGGCTACTACAAATGGAATTCTTCAGTGTGCAATGCTAGAAATGTACTTCGATAGAGCTTCGTCAACCAGAAATGACAAAGGATCATACACAGTTATACCAGGTAAAGTAGGTGTTTGATCTTTATCATGCTAGATAAGGGTATGTTGAGGTTCACATACCACCTGACAAAGCCATGTACTAACAACGAAGTAGAAAATGAAGCCTTAATCACCAGATTAGAGTTGTCAATCTCGATGAATATAACAAACATTGACATCTATGGTGACTCACAACTCATCATTCAACAAGTTGCCGGACAATACAAGATTTTGAAACTAAGATTAACAGAATACCATCAGTACATGAAGTTGTTGGAATAGATCCCCAATGTGACTTTATACTAGATTCCCAGGGGAGATAATGCTCATGCTGATGCTCTGGCAAAACTTACAAAAATATTGGCATGTCCCCCGGAGGATTCGGTTGATGCCACAATACAAGAAAGACAAGTTTTGTCTCGGATCGCCCTTAAAACTCTACACAAGCTCGGAAAAGAAGAAGAAACGATAGTTGTAGTTGCTGACATCAACGAAGATTGACATAAGTTATTTATAGAATTTTTGCATATTAGAAAAGTGTCAGAGGAAAAGTTTTAAGCACATCACATTAAAAAAAGGCTATGTCATATGCTCTAGTAGATGGTGTCCTCCACAGGAGATCGTTTGACCAGATGTGGCTACGATGTTTAAGCAAAGCCGAGGCACAAAATATTGTCAAAGAAGTACATGTTGGATTGTGTGGCGCTCACCAGTTAGGGCCGAAAATGAAAATGAAGATCAAAAGACTAGGATATTATTGGCCAGCAATGATGTTCGACTGCATGAATACAGCTAGAAGATGTCACCAGTGTCAAGTGCATGGGGTGGTCTTACACCAACCTCCGAATGTGCTACACCAAACCGTCGCCTCGTGGTCATTCGAGTGTTGGGGCACGGATATAATAGGTACGATAGACCCTCCGTCTTCCAAAGGACACAGGTTCATATTTGCTGCTACAGATTATTTCTCCAAATGGGCAAAGGCTACGAGAGGTTACAACACAACACGTCTTTCAATTCTTCAAAAGCCAAATCATCCACCATTTAGGAGTACCGTGAAGAATAACTTCCAACATTGGTATAGCTTTCAAAAACGCCAAAATCAATAATTTCGTCAAACGGCACGGGATAGGTTGAAGATACTCAACAATTTACTATCCCAGAGCAAATGGATTGACCAAAGCCTTCAACAAGACATTAGTACAGATTTTAAAGAAAATACTGGACGAAAACAAAACAGAATGGCACAACAATTTTTTAGAAGCCTTGTGGGCCCACCGGACGATGTTCAGGACTCCCACTCCATGCACACCCTACATGCTTGTGTATGGGTCCGAGACCGTACTACCGTTAGAAATCCATACATCGTTTCTCAGAGTTGTTGTCGCCAACCAACTTACACCATAAAGTGCAAAACTCAGACTTGAAGAACTACAGAGTCTTGAGGGAAAATAACTAAAAGCACAACAATATTTAGAACTCTAACAGTTAAAGATGGTACAAGCTCATCGCAAATTGGTCCGCCCAAGAACATTTAAAGTTGGTGACCTCGTACTCGTGCTCAAAATGCCTATTCTTGCANGTCGCCATCTAACTTACAACAAAAGAAAATGCAAAACTAAGACTTGAAGAGGTAGAGAGTCTTGAGGGAAAACGACTAAAAGCACAACAATATTTAGAACTCTACTAGGCAAAGATGGTACAAGCTCATGGCAAATTGGTCCGCCCAGTGACATTTAAAGTTGGTGACCTTGTACTCGTGCTCAAAAGGTCCATTCTTGAACGCCTCACGATAGATGGAAAATTTGAGCCAACTTGGGAGGGACCATTTGTCGTAGAAAAGGTCTAGTCAGGAGGAACCTACCAATTAGTAGATTTTCGAGGAGAAAAGCCCATGCTACCGATCAACGGATGATACCTGAAGACATACTACACAACCTGACATTGCTTAATANAGGAGAAAAGCCCATGCTACCGATCAACGGATGATACCTGAAGACATACTACACAACCTGACATTGCTTAATCTCTCTTGATTTGAAATTTTGAAACTCTGATTGTTTTGTGGTTATCTATTTGGCTAAATATCCATGACCGGGTCCAAAAATTTTGTAATAAGATTAACCCAACATAGTGAAAATTTTTTAAAATTACACACTTCAATTTTCTCTTTTCTACCTTTAAATTTGATATTCTACTAAATTAAATGAAATACACACATAAATAAACAATTTTCTCACCAAAATAAACTAAAATTTTCTTTAATAAATACTTACTTGTTCACGCTAAGTTTCAGCTCACTTACATTTTTCCTGTCGTCTGCAAAGAAATGTCAGGTCAGNCAAATGGATTGACCAAAGCCTTCAACAAGACATTAGTACAGATTTTAAAGAAAATACTGGACGAAAACAAAAGCGAATGGCACAACAATTTTTTAGAAGCCTTGTGGGCCCACCGGACGACGTTCAGGACTCCCACTCAATGCACACCCTACATGCTTGTGTATGGATCCGAGACCGTACTACCGTTAGAAATCCATACATCGTTTCTCAGAGTTGTTGTCGCCAACCAACTTACACCATAAAGTGCAAAACTCAGACTTGAAGAACTACAGAGTCTTGAGGGAAAATAACTAAAAGCACAACAATATTTAGAACTCTACCAGTTAAAGATGGTACAAGCTCATCGCAAATTGGTCCGCCCAAGAACATTTAAAGTTGGTGACCTTGTACTCGTGCTCAAAATGCCTATTCTTGCACGCTGCAAGATAGNACTCTACCAGTTAAAGATGGTACAAGCTCATCGCAAATTGGTCCGCCCAAGAACATTTAAAGTTGGTGACCTCGTACTCGTGCTCAAAATGCCTATTCTTGCACGCTGCAAGATATTTGGAAAATTTGATCCAACTTGGGAGGGACCATTTGTCGTAGAAAAGGTCTACGCAAAAGTAACCTACCAATTAGTGGATTTCTAAGGAGAAAAGCCCATGTTACCGATCAACGGATGATACCTGAAGACATACTGCNTCCAACTTGGGAGGGACCATTTGTCGTAGAAAAGGTCTACGCAAAAGTAACCTACCAATTAGTGGATTTCTATGGAGAAAAGCCCATGCTACCGATCAACGGATGATACCTGAAGACATACTGTGCAACCTGACATTGCTTAATATCGCTTGATTTGAAATTTTGAAACTCTGATTGTTATGGGGTTATCTATTTGGCCAAATGTCTATGACCGGGTCCAAAAATTTTGTAATAAGATTAACCCAACATAATGAAAATTTTTGAAAATTACACACATCAGTTTTCTCTTTTCTACCTTTAAATTTGATATTCTACTAAATTAAATGAAATACACAGATAAATAAACAATTTTCTCACCAAAATAAACTAAAATTTTCTTTAATAAATACTTTATTTTGTTCTTGTTCATGCTAAGTTTCAGCTCACTTACATTTTTCCTGGTGTCTGCAGAGAAATGTCAGGCCAGAGGCTGGTCTTTGCCTTTAAAGATAGTTGGAACCTCGCACTCAATGAGGAAATGGCACCGCAGGGCNGTCAGGCCAGAGGCTGGTCTTTGCCTTTAAAGATGGTTGGAACCTCGCACTCAATGAGGAAATGGCACCGCAGGGTAGCACTATAAACTTTGACATGGAATTTAGTCAAGTCGACATGGATTATGAGGGGCCTCTAATGGATGTCGTCAGCCGACAAGGAAAGAAAGGGATGCCCTCACTGCTAAGATTGAGCACCAAAGACAATTCATCACTGAAGGGAAAGAATGTTATGGTACAACAAGACCCGATTGAGGGGACCAGCCGCCTACCGTCAATGATAGCTATGCCGACTGGGGGCCTAGTCGATCCCAATGATGAAAGACCAACAGATGCACCGCTGCAGAGAACTCAGCGGAGAAACGGCAACCACCAAAAGCATAGGGCTTTATTACAAGAAGAAAAGAGACGCCAGAAAGAGGCAAAAAAACTTGTTCACCCCTATCCCTGAANTGAAGGGAAAGAATGTTATGGTACAACAAGACCCGATTGAGGGGACCAGCCGCCTACCGTCAATGATAGCTACGCCGACTTGGGGCCTAGTCGCTCCCAATGATGAAAGACCAACAGATGCACCGCTGCAGAGAACTCAGCGCAGAAATACCAACCACCAAAAGCATAGGGCTTTATTACAAGAAGAAAAGAGATGCCAGAAAGAGGCAAAAAAACTTGTTCACCCCTATCCCTGAAAGGAATATTTATGATTCAGGCATGAGAGAGACCTCTTCCAGCCTACCTGCTATAGATGATGAGTCAAGATTTGTTATAGAGCCAGAAATACTACTAGATTCAGATGTTCTGTGTACGGGTTTCCCTACCTGTAACGTCTAGATACTAGTACGCACGTCAGCCACAGGGGCATTCATGGAGTGCCCGGACTGCAATGCCCTAAACCTACATCATTACAACACATTAGAGGAGTACACATCTACTGACGATGGGTCTCAGACCACTGATTACCCGATGGATGTAGAGCCATATGTCTCGCGGGGTACAGAGCCATATGTTCCGTCAAACGTAGAGTCATACATTCCACTGCAAACAGAGACAGCACTAGCTTGGGCTCCCGCAAATGTTGAAATGAAGAAATATCACTAACAACTGCCAATCCTCAATACGCGGAATATTACTAAATAAGTAAGGTCAATAAAAGGAATTTTGAATTCTACAAAGAAGTACAAGCATAATTCATCAACATATTAGAAGGATTGGAATTATATACCAGGGTCTTCTCAAAAAGTGATGAGCGAAACATTCTCGACTGCATTTTTGACCTGAGAGATAGAGGTCGGGCAGGCCTGCTTATGGAAAGAACCTATTCCGAGCCAAAAAATTGGATGCGAGGAAAGGGGAGGATCACTATCCAGTGCAACTGTTGTTACAACTTCACCACTGATAGACAAGGAAATCCTCCTGAGATTCTCAGACACAATCAGGTGGATCCATGTTGACCTCATTTTTGGTTGAGGTTTAGTTTTTCCTCTTTAATAGCCTAAGGTCTAGCCATAGGATTTTTCTATTGACTATTCTTATAAAACTAGATGTGAAATCCTCACCACTAGAAATTCCAAACTCTTCTCCACTCAACTTGAAGTTCCACATGTTGGTCTCAACCTCCGGCATTTAGTAGGTAGGATCACTATGGGGAAAACTCAAGATGAGCCACCCTTAGGATTAACAGAATACCATCAGTACATGAAGTTGTTGGAATAGATCCCCAATGTGACTTTATACCAGATTCCCAGGGGAGATAATGCCCATGCTGATGCTCTGACAAAACTTACAAAAATATTGGCATGTCCCCCGGAGGATTCCGTTGATGTCACAATACAAGAAAGACAAGTTTTGTCTTGGATCGCCCTTAAAACTCTACACAAGCTCGGAAAAGGAGAAGAAACGATAATTGTAGTTCCTGATATCAACGAAGATTGACATAAGTTATTTATAGAATTTTTGCATATTAGAAAAGTGTCAGAGGAAAAGTTTTAAGCACATCACATTAAAAAAAAAGGCTATGTCATATGCTCTAGTAGATGGTGTCCTCCACAGGAGATCGTTCNCGCACTTTGAAATATTAATTAAATTTTATACCTTTTTGAACAAAGATGTTAAAATTACCTATAAATTAAGACCCGCCCGGTCTATAAATTAACCTCTATTTTCGGTGCTTGCACTAAAGATTACGAGGTTTTTGGCCATATAGCTTACCTTAAAACTTTTTATTTTAAAGCCCGCTGCAATGACCTACCCAAAGCCCGTAATGTCGCTCCCACCATCAAATTCAGAGCTGGATTTGAAGATCTCGAGGTCATCCTCGGGAAAGCCCCATTCGTGGTAATGAAGATCGCCGCTCCAGAAAGTGCAAGAGTCGTCTTCAGAATTTAGTTTGAACTGCTCTCAGGACTTCCCTGCTTGCAAGAAGGCTAAAGCTACTGTCATCAAGCATGCTATCCCTGTTACTGCTAAGGGAAAAGAAGTGATGGTCGTTGAAGATTCGACTGAAGGGTTAATGGTTCTACCACCCGTGTTTGAGATCGGGTAAAGCTCAAGGACTGTACCACCGACCCGAACTCAAAGGAGGAACCGCAATAGAAGAATTCAGAGGGCCATCAAAGCCCAAACTCCTGAAAACACAACCGTTGATGAGGAGCCTCATCGAAATGAAGAAGTGGCCCAGACTCCTGAGAACACACCTGAGGAGGAGGAGCCTCATCAAGTTGAGGAGGTATTACCGGAATTTTATCCACTCCTACGAGGGAGTAGATTCCATCCTCTGACAGATACTGATGGATATGAGAGTATCCGGACGATTGTTGCTGCATTACCATCACTTCATGGACATGGTGAGGAGGGAAAGAAGTTTACTCCTATCACCCGAGTTAGCACAATATTCAAAAGGCTTGCTACTAAAGAAGGATGTTCTGTTAGTGAGTTACTTAAACGAGTTTGACATGCAATTTCCCCTTATATGAAAAAGAAATTTTGAAGGATGTTAAGTCCGCTGGAAAATCTCGCAAGTCAACCGAAAGTCACCTACCTGTATTCCCGTCTAGTTCCGTTTGGGAAACCGAGTTGATACTGCTATAGTCGCCACTGACCATACCACCACCAAGACTGCAGGTCGCTGACNACTAAAGAAGGATGTTCTGTTAGTGAGTTACTTAAATGAGTGGGACATGCAATTTCCCCTCATATGAAAAAAAAAATTTTGAAGGATGTTAAGTCCGCTGGAAAATCTCGCAAGTCAACCGAAAGTCACCTACCTGTATTCCCGTCTAGTTCCGTTTGGGAAACCGAGTTGATACTGCTATAGTCGCCACTGACCATACCACCACCAAGACTGCAGGTCGCTGACCGATTAAGTCAAGACTGGGTCCAAGGAGCTTACCCGTCATTCCTGCAATCACGGAAAGAAAGAGAAGACGATTACCTGACATTGTAGCCGGTCTACACCACGGGGAGCATACCTTCCCTCGACATATCGATGTATCTACTAAGACGTCCCATCCTGAGGCATCATCGTCGAAGAAGAAAAGGGTATGGGTGNAAGTCAACCGAAAGTCACCTACCTGTATTCCCGTCTAGTTCCGTTTGGGAAACCGAGTTGATACTGCTATAGCCGCCACCGACCATACCACCACCAAGACTGTAGGTCACTGACCGATTAAGAATTTAATGTCAACCGAAAGTCACCCATCCTGAGGCATCATCGTCGAAGAAGAAAAGGGTATGGGTACCCAAGGTCACTGCACCGATACAGTTCAGTGAGCCTGCAAGACAGAAAGTAAAACCAGTGCCTGAAATATCTGACATCATCGCGACAATAGCCAATGAGATGGAGGAACAAGTAGAGGATGTACATCAAGGTCCTCCAAATCTTAAAGCAATCAAGAAATCAATAATTGAGGAAAAAGTTAAGAAACTCAGGGTCGAGATTTCTGAGTTAGCTCGAGAGCATGGACTTTCTNGGAACAAGTAGAGGATGTACATCAAGGTCCTCCAAATCTTAAAGCAATCAAGAAATCAATAATTGAGGAAAAGGTTAAGAAACTCAGGGTCGAGATCTCTGAGTTAGCTCGAGAGCATGGACTTTCCGTCAATAGTGATAATGAAGACTTTAATTACGGTGATTACTTGGAGGAGGATTTCATGGATGTCCATGTAATTGAAACCAGAGCTACCACATCTGCGCGCGAGGCTCAACCTCATACTGAAGAGAACGCCATAGATTAGGTGTGTAGGGCTATCCTCCTAAGGGATGAGCAAGTGAGTCTACTGGAGAAAAGAATAGAAGAGATGAAGGGTAGACCTTACTCGGAGGAATTCGATGCCATCCCTTTCCTCAAGGGTTTTGTGGCCCCAAACTTCAAGATATTCGATGGGGCTGGAAAGCCTAGACAGCACATAGCACATTTCCGAGCCAGTTGTGGTAACACGAGGAATAATGAGGCTCTACTCTGACAGCAGTTCGTCAGCAGCTTGTCAGGGATTGCTTTTGACTGGTACGCTGACTTGCCAACCGGGTCAGTTAAAACTTTTTTTGAGTTGGAACAATTGTTTGTGAAAAGATTTGTTGGGGCGCAGCATCACGTGTCTATTGGAGAGCTCATGATGGAGAAGCAGAAGCCTAGTGAAATCTTGGCAGACTATATTTTGAGGTGGAGAAACCTTAGTATGAAATGTGAACCTCAGCTAGAGGAACATCAAGCGAATGAGATTCTACTCAAAAGCATTCATGGGCCAGTAGCTTTCATGCTTAAGGGACTCACCGTCAAATCCTTCGAGAAGCTACTCAGTAAAGCCAATAGCTTCAAGAGGAAATGAAGCACATGGAGCCGCATGAAAAGGCTAAGGTAACCAGAGTGTTCGAAAAGAAATTAGGGGTAGTCGCAGCTGTCGACAAAGGAAAGCAGCCGATAAAGATATATGCAGAAGAGCATCGTCAGTCTTCATCACAGTACTCTCAGAAACAGAGCAGTCAATCCAACCAACGGCCGTCTCAGGAGGGATCACCTCGAATAGCGGGTAAAAAAATATCCTTGTTAGAGCGACAGAAAGTTGTGTATTCCTTCAAAGATGAAGGTGTACCTAAGATATTCAAAAGCCTGATGAGAAAACCAAAATTCAAACTACCTGATCCTAAGAAACCCGAAGAGGTGGATAAGAAGAATGAACTAAATTATTATCCATACCACTGGTTGTTTGGACACACTATAGACAAGTGTTTCGTCATTAAAGACTGGCTCGAGAAGAACCTCAAGGAAGAGAATATAACAATCACCAAAGTAGTATTTGAGAGAACCTAAAAAAGGTTCCATAAACATGGTTTCAGCTGAGTCAATCTCCCCAAATGATCCNAAACAGAGCAGTCAATCCAACCAACGGCTGTCTCAGGAGGGATCACCTCGAATAGCGGGTAAAAGAATATCCTTGTTAGAGCGACAAAAAGTTGTGTATTCCTTCAAAGATGAAGGTGTACCTAAGATATTCAAAAGCCTGATGAGAAAACCAAAATTCAAACTACCTGATCCTAAGAAACCCGAAGAGGTTGATAAGAAGAATGAACCAAATTATTATCCATACCACCGGTTGCTTGGACACACTATAGACAAGTGTTTCGTCACTAAAGACTGGCTCGAGAAGAACCTCAAGGAAGAGAATATAACAATCGCGAAGGAGTATTTGAGAGAACCTAAAAAAGGTTCCATAAACATGATTTCAGCTGAGTCAATCTCCCCAATTGATCCATATGTCAGAACAGATGGATGGAGTACAACTTGGGATGAACTCAAGAGGGTCCTTAATCACATACAAGATTCATCAAAACAAGCTTCTATGAACACATAAGAAGAATGGAATGAGGTCTGGAGCAGGTCGTCCAAAAAGATACTAAACAAAATACAATCTGCATCAAAACAAGCCTCCATTCAGAGTCTGCAGCATACCGAGCCCGAGATGAAGGTTTTGCCAGAAAATTCGTCATCGTCAAAGACAAAGAGCAAGAAGAGTTGAGGATTGCTACAGTTGCTAACGAGGCTTCCCACAGAGGAAATCTCTCGTTAGCAACCGTAGGTTACCTTCTGGATGATCGGGAATTCCTCGGAGGAGGTAACCTACGGTTGCTAACGAGGCTTCCCATGGTCTAAATGAAAGTATGAAACTCATTAAGATAAGTTTAGTAAATTCATTTGGACTAAGTAAATCTAATAAAAAATAGTGTTACCGGAATGAGGGAACCAAATGATCCTAACCGACGTCACTCTATTCAACTTTAACATGCCCCATAATATTTTAAGAACTACAACCATAGGGTCATCTGATTTGACGTCATAACTTGACACACTAGAAAACTTGAACTCGCCATGATAAGGAGCTTGGAGCTAGCATTGTGGGCAGCACGACTACCTTTAACAACAAAACATGTCTTCCCCAACTAAACCAACTTCCCTCCTCAGAATTAAATAACAAGCCATAAAATTTCAAGGTTATTTTCTTATGCAACATAAATCCTCACATCATCTTTAGGCCTTGTACAGTTCTAATGTACAATATAAGCTCTAACTCGTCTTAAAATTCTGAGGTTATCGTTCGTCACGACCTAAATCCTCACATCTTTCAGGCTATTTGTGTGATCATTTCACATGAATGTAAGCCCTAAATAAATAAAATTTGCAAAATGAAGCACTTAAATATTTTTCTCGTCAAAACTGATTTCAAACCATAAGATAAATTGGGAAGTCACTGAGGTTCTTCTCCGAATCTATGACATCCCCCAATTTCTTTCTTTGGGTTCTACAACAAAATGTTCCAAAGTTGACTCATTCCCCTTTAACAAATCTTCTTCTGATTTTGTTGAAAATTCCTATCCTTTTAACCTCTTCGAAGATATTATTTCCTGATTTTTATCAAGAGTTTTCTTAAATGACTTTGGTCATTTAAGATGTAATTAACTATAGGGGCTTTCCCTTATAGGAAGTTTGTCCAAACCCAGCTTAATATAAATCCTATTTAATTCTTCATATTAAATAGGAAAATTGTCGGCAAACNGCAAGAGAAATATATTATTTAGGAAAGAGATTGATATTGTCAGCCCTAGCGAGTTCAGAGGAACTGTAGAGAATCCGCTGCCAGTTGATCCAGTCTTAATTCTGAAAGGAAATGGGCGGATCTCGCCAAACATTGCATTCCAGGAGTACGACACTGTAGGGTGTCTGTGACTTTTCGTAGGATGGACGACAGCAAAATACCATATGGACTTCAGCCAGACCCAGAACTGGAAGAGCTATTGTCGTACGAGCTATGAGAGGGTTGTATCTCTAAGTACATGTGAATGGAACTCTTGTCCTGGAGCATGGCTTAGAAGGTCTGCTCGATCAGGAGCTTGTCGTACATGATATAGAGGGT
>JXCR01113435.1:10505-30680 GCA_002079205.1 Phalaenopsis hybrid cultivar | reverse complement strand
ATATATATATATATATATATATATATATATATATATATATTAAAACGTCCTTCCAAAACGGGGGACGAGATTTCGATTCCTGCGGCTAACAGCTTCGAACGGATGACTCCTCCAACCAAAAATAATGTCGACAGCTTCTGACGACTTCGTTGGGGACTAGCTTCTCTCTCCATTTAAATAAAAAAATACTATCTTCACACATCAGTAATGTGTTCATGTCCCCTTAGACCAAATTACCCTTCTTCCGTTGACGTACTTTACTCATTTCTATCTTGGGAAAGCACCGCCAGCTCTTTGGACTTCAGAACCGTCTGTTCAACCACCTTTGAACAGAGGGGTTCAGGAGGCCATTAAGAACTTTTTAATCTTTATGTGGGGTCGGACCCCAATAGGTGTGTTGGTGGACTAGTTCAACATAGGCATTGTGTATGAAAAAATGAGTCCCGCATTGGATCCTAAACATTTCACATCTCTCTTTCGAGTTTGATTTGTTGTTCTGCAAATTAAATCAAATAGTGTTGTGTTGCACGCGCTTTAAAATTTTCTTATATTAATTAAATTTTTCTACTTTCAAATTACCTTTTTGTTGAAAATTTTAAAATCCCCAAAACTAAGACTTACCCAATCTACAGATCAAACTCTGTTAATTTTCAGTGCTTGCACTAAGATTACAAGGTTTTGGCCATATAGCTAACCCCAGAGCTTTTTGTTTTAAAATTGTTGCAATGGCCTTCCCAACGCTAACTTTTTCTTGCAACTTGTCGACAAGAAATGAAGCCCGCAATGTCGATCCTACCATTAAGTTCGGAGCAGGATTTGAAGACCTTGAGGTAATCCTCGGGAAGGCCCCGTTCGTCATAATGAATGTCGCCACTCCAGAAGTTCAAGAGTCGTTTGTTGAATTCTACCTAAACTGTCTTCAAGACTTCCCTTCTTGTAAGAGGGTTTAGTGTCACCGCTATGGCGACTACCAAGCCTGTTGTTCCCGTTGCTTCTAAGGGAAAAGAAGTTATGATCATTAGAGATCCGGCTGAGGGATTAGCGGTCCCGCCATCAGCGTAGGGCTATCCTTGTAAGGGATGAGCAAGTTAGCCAACAAGAGAAAAGGATAGAAGAGATAGCGGCAACCATGACCACTATGGCCATAATTCAAGGACAATCTTAACACCCGCAGTTAACCTCTCCAAAGGTCAACCAACCAAAAATTATACATATTACAGATGAAAGAAGAGAAGCCGCCTCAGCAAACAGAGATGACCAACCAAAGAAGGATCCTCCATCGAGCGTCATGTCGGAGAATGAATTTAAGCAAACGGACGAGCAAGTCCAAGAGGCCATAACCCAATCTAAGGGTGGTGCATTGGTTTTAAAGGGTAGACCTTACCCGGAAGACTTTAATGTCGTACCCTTCCCCAAGGGTTTCGTATCCCCAAACTTTAGATATTTGATATGATTGGAAATCTGAGACAGCACATAACACATTTTCAAGCCAGTTGTGGCAACACAAGAAGTAACGAAGCCTTGCTCTTCCAACCGTTTGTCAGCAGCCTGTCACGGATTTCTTTTGATTGGTATGTTGGTTTGCCCAACGGATCAGTTAAGACATTTGCCAAGCTGGAACAATTATTTATGCATGAATTTGATATTCATGAAGATGTCACCTACTACACGCCTCCAAAGAAAATTATCTTCTCTCGTGAAATTGTAACAAGCAAGAGTAAAGATTCAACAAAATCACAAATATGAGGCCATTCAACTCCGATTCAGCGATCTTCCACCACTCTTTTGCAACAGGTTGGTGGAGGTTCTTTTAGTTCGCGCACCCGAGGTCGAGGTCGGCGATGCAGATGAGGAAAAACCAACTTAATTGTTGAACGAACTCGGCCAACCATCAACATTGGTGACGAAGACAGTTCCGAAGATGAAATAATGATGACTAAATAGAAAAAACCTCGGTACGAGATGTCCTTAGAAGATACAGAGAAAAGCGAATAAGAGACAATGTATGATCGGATAAACCATAATGTGAACACCATGACCCTTACTCCGATTCTCCTTCAAAAGATCAAGAGTTTAGAGGTCAAGGAAGTTTGTAGCGCTAGTTCAAAGATGATCAAGTTTTATCGTGCTTCTACCTCTACTGATCTTGAAAATCCTGTAAGCTTGGATGATGATCCTAATGAATTAATGGAATTGCCTTTTGGTTATTTTTCACCTTGTGTACAAAAGTTAATTCAGTAGTGACATTTGCCAACACAAATGTCAAAAGATAAATTACAACTTTTTGAAAAATTAGGGAATGTTAAAAGTAGAACTTTAAACTCGAAAGTGGGTCTCTCATTTGGTACAGTAGGACCAATTGATGATTCAAAATTATGCATGGTTGTTATTAGTGAATCGGAAGAGGATTGCCTCGATATAAAGGATGACTCTACTGATCAGTAAATAGAAGATGCTCCGCTAGAATTTGAGGAGGAAATTAAATCCACTGCTGATGAATTGAGGGAAATTAACCTCGGAACTGAAGAGCAACCCCGACCTACATTTATAAGTTTTTTACTCAATGATGAAGAATCTCTGCAATTGATGAGATTGTTAACAGAATTTAAAGATTGCTTCGCATGGAGGTATGATGAAATTTCATGATTGTCAGCAGAGGTTGCATTTCATAAACTCGGGGTAGACAAAGATATGACCCCAGTGCAACAAGCTCCCAGAAGGATGCGTCTCCAAAATAGAGCAACAAGTTATCGCCGAGGTGAAGAAATTAATAGACGCTAACTTTATAAAAGAAGAGCAATACCCCACATGGTTAGTTAACATTGTCCCAATTAAGAAGAAAAATGGACAAATCCTGTTTGTGTTGACTTCAGGGATTTGAACAAAGCATGTCCAAAAGATGAATTCTCATTGCCGATACTAGAAATGATGGTGGATATCGCTTCAACACATGAAATTTTCTTCTTCATGGACGGATCGACGGGATACAACCAAATCAATATGGCTCCCAAAGATGTAGCACTTACAGCCTTCAGAACACCAATCAAAATTTTCTGTTATACAGTAATTTCATTCGGCCTAAAGAACGATGGAGCAACATACCAATGTGCAATGACGAAGATTTTTTATGCTCATTCACAACCAAATAGAATGCTATGTGATGATTTGGTCATCAAAAGTAAATAAAAAATAGACCATTTGAACGATTTGAGGATCTTGTTCAAACGCTTACAATGATATGACCTTAAAATGAATCTCTTCAAGTGCGCCTTTGACGTTACCTCTGGGAAGTTTCTAGAATTCATTGTCCGTCATGAGGGAATCGAGATCTACCTATATAAGATTAAAGCTTTCTTGGAAATGCCTCCTCCTAAAACTTTGAAATAACTATGTTCCTTCTAAGGGAAGTTGGCCTATTTGAGACACTTTATTTCTAATCTCTCAGGTAGATGTCAACTTCTCGGTATTAATTAAAAAGGACGCCAAATTCATTTGGGAAGAGAAATGACAGCGGGCCTTTGAGGACGTTAAGCAATATTTAATAACACCTCTTATCTTGGCAGCCCCTATCCTAGAGAAACTGTTGATACTTTGTATTGTAGCCTTAGATGACTCTCTTAGAGCCCTCTTAACCCAAGTCAAAGACATGGGTAAGGAAAACATACTCTACTACTTGAGTCACCGACTAATACCGATGGAGATAAGGTACCCACCCATTGAGAAGCATTGTCTAGCCTTGATTTTTGCTTCCCAAAAGCTTAGACATTACATGTTTTCTCATAAGATTATCCTAATTTCAAAATTCAATCCGTTGCAATATTTGATGACCCGACCAACACTCTCTGGAAGTCTAGCAAGATGGTCGATGATCTTTTTGCAATTTGATATAACTTTTTGTTCCCCTCCGTGCTGTTAAGAGATAAATTTTGGCAGACTTTCTTGCTGCACACCCACTTCCAGCTGGGTCCCCTCTTAATGATGAACTACCAGATGAGCAGGTACTACAAATGGAATTCTCCAGTGCGCAACGCTGGAAATGTACTTTGATGGAGCTTCGTCAACTAGAAATGACAAAGGATCATACACAGTTATACCAGGTAAAGCAAGTATTGGTTTGATTTTTATCATGCTAGATAAGGGTATGCTGAGGTTCTCATACCACCTGACAGAGCCTTGTACCAACAATGAAGTAGAAAATGAAGCCTTAATCACCAGATTAGAGTTGTCAATCTCGATGAATATAACAAACATTGACATATATGGTGACTCACAACTCATCAATACAAGATTTTGAAACTAAGATTAACAGAATACCATCAATATATGAAGCTGCTGGAACAGATCCCCAACGTGACTTTATACCAGATTCTTAGGGGAGATAATGTCCATGCTGATGCTCTGGTAAAACTTACAAAAGTATTGGCATGTCCCTTGGAGGATTCCATTGATGTCACAATACAAGAAAGACAAGTTTTGTCTCACATCGCCCTCAAAACTCTACACAAGCTCAGGAAAGAAGAAACGATAATTGTAGTTGCTGACATCAACGAAGACTGGCGCAAGCTATTTATAGAATATTTTCATATTGGAAAGGTGCCATAGGACAAGTCTGAAGCACATCACATTACAAAAAAGGCTATGACATATGCTCTAGTAGATGGTGTCTTCTATAGGAGATCGTTCGACCAGATGTGGCTATGATGTTTAAGCAAAGCCGAGGCACGAAATATTGTCAAAGAAGTACATGCTGGATTGTGTGGCGCTCACTAGTCAGGGCCAAATATGAAAATGAAGATCAAAAGACTAGGATATTATTGGCCAGCAATGATGTCCGACTGCATGAATACAGCTAGAAGATGTCACTAGTGTCAAGTGCATGGGGTGAANTCTACACAAGCTCAGGAAAGAAGAAACGATAATTGTAGTTGCTGACATCAACGAAGACTGGCGCAAGCTATTAATAGAATATTTGCATATTGGAAAGGTGCCATAGGACAAGTCTGAAGCACATCACATTACAAAAAAGGCTATGTCATATGCTCTAGTAGATGGTGTCTTCTATAGGAGATCGTTCGACCAAATGTGGCTATGATGTTTAAGCAAAGCCGAGGCACGAAATATTGTCAAAGAAGTACATGCTGGATTGTGTGGCGCTCACTAGTCAGGGCCAAATATGAAAATGAAGATCAAAAGACTATGATATTATTGGCCAGCAATGATGTCCGACTGCATGAATACAGCTAGAAGATGTCACCAGTGTCAAGTGCATGGGGTGATCTTACACCAACCCCCGAATGTGCTACACCCAACCGTCGCCTCGTGGTCATTCGAGTGTTGGGGCACGAATATAATAAGTACGATATACCATCCGTCTTCTAAAGGACACGGGTTCATATTTGCTGCTACAGATTATTTCTCCAAATGGGCAAAGGCAGTGCCGCTACGAGAGGTTACAACATAGCACGTCTTTCAATTCTTCAAAAGCCAAATCGTCCACTATTTCAGAGTACCGCGAAGAATAACTTCCAACAATGGTATAGTTTTTAAAAGCACCAAAATCAATAATTTCTTCAAACGACACGGGATAGATTGGATACACACAACAATTTACTATCCCAGAGCAAATGGATTGACCAAAGCCTTCAATAAGACATTAGTACAGATTTTAAAGAAAACACTGGACGAAAATAAAAGAGATTGGCACAACAAGTTATTATAAGCCTTGTGGGCCCACTGGACGATGTTCAGGACTCCCACTGAATGTACACCCTACATGCTTGTGTACGGGTCTGAGACCGTATTACCGTTAGAAATCCAGACGTCGTTTCTCAGAGTCGTTGTCGCCAACCAACTTACAACAGAAATTGCAAAATTCAGACTTGAAGAACTAGAGAGTCTTGAGGGAAAACGACTAAAAACACAACAATATTTAGATCTCTACCAGTTAAAGATGGTACAAGCTCATGGCAAATTGGTCCGCCCAAGAATATTTCAAGTTGGTGACCTCGTACTCGTGCTCAAAATGTCTATTCTCGCACGTCGCAAGATAGTTGGAAAATTCAAGCCAACTTGGGAGGGACCATTTATCGTAGAAAAGGTCTACGCAAAAGGAACCTACTAATTACTGGATTTTCGAGGAGAAAAGCCCATGCTGCCGATCAACGGATGAAACCTGAAGACACTACACAACCTGACATTGCTTAATATTGCTTCATTTGAAATTTTGAAACTCTGATTGTTTTGGGGTTATCTATTTTTCCAAATGTCTATGACCGGGTCCAAAAATTTTGTAATAAGATTAACCCAACATAATGAATTTTTTTTAAAATTACACACATCAGTTCTCTTTTCTACCTTTAATGATAGCTACGCCGACTGGGGGCCTAGTCACTCCCACTGATGAAAGACCACCAGATGCACCGCTGCAGAGAACTCAACGCAGAAACGCCAACCACCAAAAGCATATGGCTTTCTTACGAGATGAAAAGAGACGAAAGAAAGAGGCAGAAAACTATGATTCAGGCATGAGAGAGACCTCTTCCAGCCTACCTGCTATAGATGATGAGTCAGGATTTATTACAGAGCCAAAAATACTACCAGCTTAAGATGTTTTGTGTACGGGTTTCCCTACCTGCAACGCCGAGATACCAGCACGCACGTCAGCCACAGGGGCATTCGTGGAGTGCCCGAACTACAATGTGCTACACCAACAGCGTTACAACACTTTAGAGGAGTACACATCTACTGACGATGGCTCTCAGACCACTGATTACCTGATGGATGTAGAGCCATATGTCCCGCGGGGTAATATGTCCCGTCAGACGTAGAGTCATACATTACGCTGCCAACAGAGACAACACCAGCTTGGGATCCCGCAAATGTTGAAATGATGGAATATCACTGACAACTGCCAATCCTCAGTACGGTGGAATATTACAAAATAAGTAAAGTAAACAAAAGGAATTTTGAATTCTACGAAGAAGTGCAATAATAATTCATTAACATATTAGAAGGATTGGAATTATATACCAGGGTCTTCTCAGAAAGTGATGAACAAAACATTCTCGACTGCATTTCTGACCTGAGAGATAGAGGTCGGGCAGGCCTGCTTATGGAAAGAACTTATTCCGAGCCAAAAAATTGGATGCGAGGAAACGGTAGGATCACTATCCAGTGCAACTATTGTTACAACTTCATCACTCATAGACAAGGAAATCCTCTTAGGATTCTCAGACACGATCAGGTGGATCCACTACCTCCAATGATAAAATAGATAATTAAAAGAATGGTCTGATGGAGCATACTACCAGCTGACTGTATTCCTAACAGCTGTATTATCAACATATATGATGAAGGGGACTGGATACCTTCGTACATTGACCATCATGACTTTGTGAGACTTTTCTGCACGGTCTCATTCATGAGCAAAAACAATATTCTGTTTGGAAAAGAAATAGATATTATTAGGCCTTGTGAATTCAAAGGATCTGTGGAAATAGCGCTACCTGTTGGTTCAGTACTAGTCCTTAAAGGAAACGAAGCAGACGTCGCCAAACACTACATCCCAAGGTTGCGACACCGTAGGTATCTGTAACTTTCTGGAGGATGGATGACAACAGAATGCCATACGAATTCCGACCAGACCCGGAGCTTGAAGAACTACTATCATACGAGCTATGAGAGGGTTGCACGTCTATGCACATGTAAAGGGAACTCTTGTCCTGGAGCGTGCCTTTAAAGGTCAGCTCAATCCGGAGCTTACCTCACCAGAGACAGATGCTCAGACGATTCCTTTTTACTACATTTTTGTTATAGCAGATTAGACAGCTCAACCTATGATATGTACTTGGCATGAGATATTATTGGATATACTTTGATGCAGTCAGCATAATTGTGCTTTTTGAGGTTTTGGCCTACACTCAATCTGTAACATTTATTAGAGCAGATTAATGAAATCTCTTCCAGAATTCTATATGTTTGTTCAATTGCCCTTTTTGGTGCGATGGATATAAGCCACGAACCATATGTTGGTTCGAGATTAAAATGAACAAAGAACAAAACAATAAAAACTTAATAATAAAATTCAAATAAAACACTTTTAAAAAAATTAATCAACCAACAAAAATTAAATTTTGGAAAACAAATTTTGGAAACTAAACATGATAAAAATAAAAAGAAAAGAAAACAAATTTGTTGAGTCGATTCTCTCCATTTCGAGGTCTCTTACTCTTTGCTCATGCAGCACGACTATCCTTGTTTAATTAACTCTTCACATCCTCGTGAAATTTCACATATCTTCCTCAACAATGTCAACCTTTCCACATGACATATCTATGGGTTCAGCACCACAAACTCTTTGTAACTTTCAATTCTCATTTTGGAATCAGTCATTAACTTCTGATTCATTTCCTTTCAACGCTGGTCCTTAACTTCCGACTCTCTCTTGAGATTAATCCTTAACTTTCAATTCTCATTTTGAAATCAATCCTTAACTTCTGATTCCTTTCTTTTGGAGGCCGGTTCTTAACTTCTAACTCTCTTTTGAGATTGATCCTTAACTTTTAATTTTCATTTTCAAATCATTCCTTAACTTCTGATTTCTTTCCTTTCGATGACGGTCCTTCACTTCCGACTCTCTCTTGAGATTGATCCTTAACTTTTAATTCTAAGTTTGGAATTAGCCCTTAACTTCTGATTCCTTTCCTTTTGAGATCGTTCCTTAACTTTCGACTCTCTTTTGAGATTGATTCTTAACTTTCAATTCTCATTTTAGAATCAGTCCTTAGCTTCTAATTCATTTCCTTTCGAGGTCGATCATTAGCTTCCGACTCTCTTTTGAGATTGATCTTTAACTTTCAATTCTTATTTTGGAATCAGTCCTTAACTTCTGATTCCTTTCCTTTCGAGGTCGGTCATTAACCTCCGACTCTCTTGAGATTGATCCTAAACTTTCAATTTTCATTTTGAATATAGTATTTAACTGCTGATTCCTTTCCTTTCGAGGTCGGTCTTTAACTTCCGACTCTCTCTTGAGATTGATCATGAACTTTCAATTCTCATTTTGGAATCAGTCCTTAACTTCTGATTCATTTCTTTCTGAGGTCGGTCCTTAACTTCTGACTCTCTCTTGAGATTGATCCTTAACTTTCAATGCTCATTTTGGAATCAATTTTAATCTAAGTCAAACCCCCAATTTTGACCCTATGACTTAATCCCACTAAATTTAACCCCATAGCGTACTCAATTTGTCTCAATTTGAATCCTAAACTCTTTATAATATACCTACACATAAAACTTGACCTTCAATTGGCCTTGGTGATGCCTCAATTTTATTTAATTTTAGCCCAAGTCCAAAAATCCTCAAATTCGCCACAAATTGGCTATCACTAAATTTCCCCAAATTGATTGTCTTAGCCCTAAAATTGGTACTCAATTTATGTTAAAAACTCTTCATGATGTTCCTACTCACCTTTTGTAACAATCAAATTGGACTTATCTCAAGCCTAGCCCAATATAGACTCAAGTCTAACCCAACATGCCCAAAGTGACCAAAATTCCAAAATCCTCCAAATTGAAGCCCCAATTGAACTCAAAATCACTTCAATCCTTCACTAAAAATCTTCATTACAATCATAGTTGATCAATCATTTGGGCTCAAAGTCATGGCTAGTCTAGCCCAAACCCAAGCTTTGGTCATTTGGACCCACATTGGACCCATGCACGAAAATTGACCTAATCATGTCAAATTGGTCAAGGCAAGACTTCTACAACCAAATTTTGTACCTTATTGACCAGGCTAAACCCTATAGAACCTCCCAAAGAGCCATGGACCAAAGGTTCCCTAAATTAAGGGATTTGCTTCCAAATTTGCTTAAGCATAAAGGATTTTTGTAAACTAAACACATGCCAAAATAAATTATTGTGACAGATTCCTCTAGCTCACCTGACCTCCTGGCAACCTCCCCTAGGCTTACTGGCTGGCCTAGTCACCAGAGAAGCCAAAACCGTGAGCCACCACCCAAAAATTCAAACCCAATTCAAACCTGGAGGCCACCACATCCAATTTAAAATTTAGAGCCTCTCTACCCTCCACATAAGCAACACTTTGCACCCATACANGTGACAGATTCCTCTAGCTCACCTGACCTCCTGGCAACCTCCCCTAGGCTTACTGGCTGGCCTAGTCACCAGTGNAGGGACCATTTGTCGTAGAAAAGGTCTACGCAGAAGGAACCTACCAATTAGTGGATTTCCGAGGAGAAAAGCCCATGCTGCCGATCAACGGATGAAACCTGAAGACATACTACACAACCTGACATTGCTTAATATCGCTTCATTTGAAATTTTGAAACTCTGATTGTTCTGGGGTTATCTATTTTGCCAAATGTCTATGACCGGATCCAAAAATTTTGTAATAAGATTAACCCAACATAATGAATTTTTTTTTAAAATTACACACATCAGTTCTCTTTTCTACCTTCCATGATAGCTACGCCGACTGGGGGCCTAGTCGCTCCCACTGATGAAAGACCACCAGATGCACCGCTGCAGAGAACTCAGNAATTACACACATCAGTTCTCTTTTCTACCTTCCATGATAGCTACGCCGACTGGGGGCCTAGTCGCTCCCACTAATGAAAGACCACCAGATGCACCGCTGCAGAGAACTCAATGCAGAAACGCCAACCACCAAAAGCATAGGACTTTCTTACGAGATGAAAAGAGACGACAGAAAGAGGCAGAAAACTTGTTCACCCCTATCCCTGAGAGAAATATCTATGATTCAGGCATGAGAGAGACCTCTTCCAGCCTACCTGCTATAGATGATGAGTCAGAATTTATTATAGAGCCAGAAATACTACCAGCTTCACATGTTTTGTGTACGGGTTTCCCTACCTGCAACGCCAAGATACCAGCACGCACGTCAGCCACAGGGGCATTCGTGGAGTGCCCGGACTACAATGCCCTACACCTACAGCGTTACAAGACTTTAGACGAGTACACATCTACTAACGATGGGTCTCAAACCACTGATTACTTGATGGATGTAGAGCCATATGTCCCGCGGGGTAATATGTCCCGTCAGACGTAGAGTCATACATTACGCTGCCAACAGAGACAACACCAGCTTGGGCTCCCGCAAATGTTGAAATGATGGAATATCACTGACAACTGCCAATCCTCAGTACGGTGGAATATTACAAAATAAGTAAAGTAAACAAAAGGAATTTTGAATTCTACGAAGAAGTGCAATAATAATTCATTAACATATTAGAAGGATTGGAATTATATACCAGGGTCTTCTCAGAAAGTGATGAACAAAACATTCTCGACTGCATTTTTGACCTGAGAGATAGAGGTTGAGCAGGCTTGCTTATGGAAAGAACTTATTCCGAGCCAAAAAATTGGATGCGAGGAAAGGTAGGATCACTATCCAGTGCAACTATTGTTACAACTTCACCACTCATAGACAAGGAAATCCTCTTAGGATTCTCAGACACGATCAGGTGGATCCACTATCTCCAATGATAAAATAGATAATTAAAAGAATGGTCTGATGGAGCATACTACCAACTGACTGTATTCTTAACAATTGTATTATCAACATATATGATGAAGGGGACTCGATACCTTCGTACACTGACCATCATGACTTTGTGAGACTTTTCTGCACGGTCTCATTCATGAGCAAAAACAATATTCTATTTGGAAAAGAAATAGATATTATTAGGCCTGGTGAATTCAAAGGATCTATGGAAATAGCGCTACCTGTTGGTTCAGTATTAGTCCTTAAAGGAAACGAAGCAGACGTCGCCAAACACTACATCCCAAAGTTGCGACACCGTAGGTGTCTGTAACTTTCTGGAGGATGGATGACAACAGAATGCCATACGAATTCCGACCAGACCCGGAGCTTGAAGAACTACTATCATACAAGCTATGAGAGGGTTGCACCTCTATGCACATGTAAAGGGAACTCTTGTCCTGGAGCGTGCCTTTNTTAAAATTTAGAGCCTCTCTGCCCTCCACATAAGCAACACTTTGCACCCATACATTGGCCCACAGAGCCACCCTAAGCTTTGTTTTTATAAAAGCTTCACCTCCATGGCCATGGAGGGTGTGTTGAAATTTTCTCAAGGAGACCACTCTAAATTGTTCCCCTAGCCTCTTTGAGACCTCCTCAGTGCAACCCAACCACTTCTTTGCCCCAATTCACCTTACCAGAGTTCAATTTTTTTGCTCAAATCCTTGGTGGAGACATGAGATTCTCCACCACACCTCTACAGTGCACCAAATTTAAATTAAACTCACCCACACCATCAGCACAGTGAAAGAAGAAGAATCCCCATCAAATCCCTCACATATAGAGCCTCTATACTAAACTTTAATCAAGACCCAAATTCGACCTCGATCGAATTTATATCTGTACCTTTCACCATGACCACAAGCTCAATCCCTAGCCTCTTTGGACCTCCACGAACGTGCCGAGCACCTCTGATTCAAGTTTCCCTTCTTAGAGCAAAGGTATTGAACTTCCCCTCTTCCCGAGCCTATTTTGATTCTCCATTTAATTAGAATTGATTTAATGGCATGTTTATCGTATGCATGTGTTCTTCACACTTAGACAAGTCCATAGGATCAAACCCGAGGTCATTTGCTTGAAATGAAGGAGATTTAAAGGTTTTAGGGTTTACGGTCACGAGTTAACTCTATTTGGGAATGTGACACGGAGTGCGTGTATCAAATGGAGGGCTCTGATTATGCCGAATGGGAGCATGTTTCATAAAGCGCAGGCTAAGTCAGCAGCTACGTGGATGGCTGCGTCCAACCAGAGCGCGCAACACATGTTTTCGGAGCCACCATATGTTGACGTGACATCGCGTATTTATGTAAAAAAATAGAGATTTAAATAATTCAGAAATGCTCCCTAACTTTAAAAATTCATATCTTGATTTAGAAAAAATCATAAAAATAAAAAAAAATTCCCGAGTGCTCTGTGAACAGAGGATAACAATGTGGAAATGGTTTAAAGTTTAATTGATACATATTTTATATTTAATTAATTAAATACTATTTTGAGTCTTTTAATTCTTCATGCATGTAGGCATTTCACCGTGACTTGATATTTTGGCATGTTGTTGTCCCTGTCATAGGGAACATTCTCTGATTTTTCCAAAGTCAGAGAAGATCTCAAGACAGAGATCCATATTTTTCAAGTTTATGTCTATTACTTGCATAAATTAATCATAATAATTTGCATATTGCATAGAAAAATCCAAGAAAATTTTGGAAGGTTTTCTGTGACCAGATAACTCTTTGGAAAAATTTTCATGACCTAAGTCATTAAAAACACACTTAACTCTCAAAAAACCGTAAAACACAAAGAAAATTAATTTGTGAAATGTAAACATCTAAATTACTTGATTTTTAATCTCACCTGTAATTTGAAGTTCAGAGAACTCCCCATAAAATTTTCAAAATATTGGAGTTCATTTGATAACTCAAATTGATTTTTTTAAGTTAAATACCATTTTGATATTAAAATGATTTTTAATAATTAAAATGCAACTTAAAACATTATAAAAATTATTTTTAGGAGTTCTCTGTAATCAGATGGATTTTCTAAAAATAAAATTGTAAATAAAATTAAAACTTCATTTTTTAAGCATATTTTAATATTTAAATAATTAAAAATTAAATAAAAATCACGAAATTAATAAAATTTATGGAAATGTTCTAAATTGTTTCCTAAGCACTTAGAAACAATTGAAATATTTTTCATAATTTTCTAAGTGAAGATATTGAATTTTGAAGCATAAAACAATTTTTAAAGGCTAAAAAATGGATTTTCACTTAAAAAATTCTATTAATTAAAAAGAGCNTATTTTTCATAATTTTCTAAGTGAAGATATTGAATTTTGAAGCTTAAAACAATTTTTAAAGGCTTAAAAATGGATTTTCACTTAAAAAATTCTAGTAATTAAAAAGAGTCATAAAAATGTAAAATTTGTTTCTCTGGGTTCTTTGACCTTAGAGAGGTTTAATAAAAAATATTAAACTTAATTTTTAATATTTAAAATATTTTATAATTAATTAACACTCCAAAATTTAAAATAATTCTAATAACTCAAATAAAACTCAAAAAATGAAATTTGGTCCAAGGGGTTCTCTGGTCTAGGTCTATCTCTAGTAAAAATTTCAGGGGATTAGGCTTTGTCTTGGTCAAGTTATGGAATTTCCTTCTAAAAATCCTATTTTTGCATAAAAATAAATATGTAAATTAAATTAAAATTTTNTGGAATTTCCTTTTAAAAATCCTATTTTTGCATAAAAATAAATATGTAAATTAAATTAAAATTTAANTGGAATTTCCTTTTAAAAATCCTATTTTTGCATAAAAATAAATATGTAAATTAAATTAAAATTTAAAAAAAATATTTTCTCCTCTGATATCTGAATTGACTCATGAGTGAGGTGGGATAGAAATTTCAAAGTCATTTGTATTAAATTTGATAAATTATGAAGTGATAGAGTCTTAAGGGCAAAAGTGTAATTTTTGAAAATTAGCCTTAATTGACATTCAGGCTTAACTCAAGAAAGGAAAATGAGTAATCTTTGAACTTAATTAACATATTTGTATGATTGAAACTTAAGAGATTAATTGGTGGAAACCAATCTCATTTTTTTCTAGTTGAAGGATAAATGTANAATTGTGCTTTTTGAGGTTTTGGCCTACACTCAATCTGTAACATTTATTAGAGCAGATTAATGAAATCTCTTCCAGAATTCTATATGTTTGTTCAATTGCCCTTTTTGGTGCGATGGATATAAGCCACGAACCATATGTTGGTTCGAGATTAAAACGAACAAAGAACAAAACAATAAAAACTTAATAATAAAATTCAAATAAAACACTCTTTAAAAAATTAATCAACCAACAAAAATTTAATTTTGGAAAACAAATTTCGGAAACTAAACATGATAAAAATAACAAGAAAAGAAAACAAATTTGTTGAGTCGATTATCTCCATTTTGAGGTCTCTTACTCTTTGCTCATGTAGCATGACTATCCTTGTTTAATTAACTCTTCACATCCTCGTGAAATTTCACATTCTACACAAAACCTCACAAAATTTCACATATCTTCCTCAACAATGTCAACCTTTTCACATGACATATCTATGGGTTCAGCTNCAAAACAATAAAAACTTAATAATAAAATTCAAATAAAACACTCTTTAAAAAATTAATCAACCAACAAAAATTAAATTTTGGAAAACAAATTTCGAAAACTAAACATGATAAAAATAACAAGAAAAGAAAACAAATTTGTTGAGTCGATTCTCTCCATTTCGAGGTTTCTTACTCTTTGCTCATGCAGCACGACTATCCTTGTTTAATTAACTCTTCACATCCTCGTGAAATTTCACAATCTACACAAAACCTCACAAAATTTCACATATCTTCCTCAACAATGTCAACCTTTTCACCTGACATATTTATGGGTTCAGCACCACAAACTCTTTGTAACTTTCAATTCTCATTTTGGAATCAGTCATTAACTTCTGATTCATTTCCTTTCAACGTTGGTCCTTAACTTCCGACTCTCTCTTGAGATTAATCCTTAACTTTCAATTCTCATTTTGAAATCAATCCTTAACTTCTGATTCCTTTCTTTTGGAGGCCGGTTCTTAACTTCTAACTCTCTTTTGAGATTGATCCTTAACTTTTAATTTTCATTTTCAAATCATTCCTTAACTTCTGATTTCTTTCCTTTCGATGACGGTCCTTCACTTCCGACTCTCTCTTGAGATTGATCCTTAACTTTTAATTCTAAGTTTGGAATTAGCCCTTAACTTCTGATTCCTTTCCTTTTGAGATCGTTCCTTAACTTTCGACTCTCTTTTGAGATTGATTCTTAACTTTCAATTCTCATTTTAGAATCAGTCCTTAGCTTCTAATTCATTTCCTTTCGAGGTCGATCATTAGCTTCCGACTCTCTTTTGAGATTGATCTTTAACTTTCAATTCTTATTTTGGAATCAGTCCTTAACTTCTGATTCCTTTCCTTTCGAGGTCGGTCATTAACCTCCGACTCTCTTGAGATTGATCCTAAACTTTCAATTTTCATTTTGAATATAGTATTTAACTGCTGATTCCTTTCCTTTCGAGGTCGGTCTTTAACTTCCGACTCTCTCTTGAGATTGATCATGAACTTTCAATTCTCATTTTGGAATCAGTCCTTAACTTCTGATTCATTTCTTTCTGAGGTCGGTCCTTAACTTCTGACTCTCTCTTGAGATTGATCCTTAACTTTCAATGCTCATTTTGGAATCAATTTTAATCTAAGTCAAACCCCCAATTTTGACCCTATGACTTAATCCCACTAAATTTAACCCCATAGCGTACTCAATTTGTCTCAATTTGAATCCTAAACTCTTTATAATATACCTACACATAAAACTTGACCTTCAATTGGCCTTGGTGATGCCTCAATTTTATTTAATTTTAGCCCAAGTCCAAAAATCCTCAAATTCGCCACAAATTGGCTATCACTAAATTTCCCCAAATTGATTGTCTTAGCCCTAAAATTGGCACTCAATTTATGTTAAAAACTCTTCATGATGTTCCTACTCACCTTTTGTAACAATCAAATTGGACTTATCTCAAGCCTAGCCCAATATAGACTCAAGTCTAACCCAACATGCCCAAAGTGACCAAAATTCCAAAATCCTCCAAATTGAAGCCCCAATTGAACTCAAAATCACTTCAATCCTTCACTAAAAATCTTCATTACAATCATAGTTGATCAATCATTTGGGCTCAAAGTCATGGCTAGTCTAGCCCAAACCCAAGCTTTGGTCATTTGGACCCACATTGGACCCATGCACCAAAATTGACCTAATCATGTCAAATTGGTCAAGGCAAGACTTCTACAACCAAATTTTGTACCTTATTGACCAGGCTAAACCCTATAGAACCTCCCAAAGAGCCATGGACCAAAGGTTCCCTAAATTAAGGGATTTGCTTCCAAATTTGCTTAAGCATAAAGGATTTTTGTAAACTAAACACATGCCAAAATAAATTATTGTGACAGATTCCTCTAGCTCACCTGACCTCCTGGCAACCTCCCCTAGGCTTACTGGCTGGCCTAGTCACCAGTGAAGCCAAAACCGTGAGCCACCACCCAAAAATTCAAACCCAATTCAAACCTGGAGGCCACCACATCCAATTTAAAATTTAGAGCCTCTCTACCCTCCACATAAGCAACACTTTGCACCCATACATTTATCACTTAGAAATCTCCTTTAAAATGATTAAGACATTCACTAGGACCTTAAGGGCTTAGTAGTGACTTAAGCTAAATCAAATTTGGTTAAATGAGGATTAAAAAATTGAATGTAAATAAAAGTTGAACATCTTTGAAACACTATAAGCCCAAGCTAAAACTAAAATTGACTAAATGTCTTAATAACACTAACTTACCCATTTTAAGGGTCTTCACCCACATAATTTTCAAATTGAGTGATAAATGATAATTACCCTACTCTTATGGATAATTGAAACATCAATGTTTATTGAGCATTAGAGATGTTTACAGGATGATCTATTAAGCAACGTAATAAGTTTAAATGAGCTCGAGGCTTTTCACCAGGCGGTGAGAAGGAAGCATGGACCTGCTTCTTTCTCCAGACCTGTTGGATACATCGGAGGCCTACTAAACTTAATATGCTTTGCTTAACAAAAATCATCCTTAATCAAACTAATAGGGACCCACCAAGATATGATTTAGGATTTGGTAGATCAACAAAACCTTATTTTTCTCTCTTCATATAAAATGCCCTTATATGCATTTTTGAGTTTCAGGTGATGGAACGAGAAGACTCGTCAGGTACGCTTATAAAGTTTACAGTACAGTCTTTTTTCTACTTTCCACATTGTACTTTCATGTTTATATGTTAAACAGCTATGTCACCCTCCACGAAAACCAAAATTAAAATCAACCAAGACAAATTCCCCCCCAACAACATTCAAAATATAAGACAACTCAAAATTTAATCATAAACATCACACAAAACAACAATTGCAACTAAATTAAAACGTCTCTATTGGATGGTCGAGAATCCCTCGGAGGAGGTAACATACGGTTGCTAACGAGGCTTCCCACGTCTAAATGAAAGTATGGAACTCATGAAGTTGAGTTTAGTAAATTCATTTGGATTAAGTAAATTCAAAAGAAAATAGTGGTACCGAAATGAGGGAACCGTAGGATTCTAACCGGTGTTTCTCTAATCAACTTTAACATGCTCCATAATATTTAAGGAACTACAACCATAGGGTCACTGATTTGACATTACAACTTGATGCACTAGAAAACTTGAACTTGCCACGACAAGGAGCTTGGAGCTAGCATCATGGGCAGCATGACCATCTGCAAAAACAAAACATGTCTTCCCGAGCTAACCAACTTCCTTCCTTAGATTTAAACAACAAGCCATGGGATTTCGAGGTTGTTTGCTTATGTAACATAAATTTTAACCTCATCTTTAGGTTTTTGTACAGCTTTTATGTCATATATAAGCCTTAACTCGTTTTAGGATTCCGAGGTTGTCATTCGTCACCACCTAAATCCTCACATCTTTCAGGCTATTTGTGTGATCGTTTCACACGAATGTAAGCTCTAAATAAATAAAATTTATAGGATGAAACACTAAAATATTTATCTTCAATACTGAAGCCAAACCATAGGATAGACTGGGAAGTCACTGAGGTTGTCCTCTGGATCTACGACATCCCCCTAGTTCTTCTTCTTTTGGATTCTACAACAAAATGTTCCAAATTTGAGTCATTCCCCTTTCACACATCTTCTTCCGATTTTGTTGAAAATTCCTATCCTTTTAACCTCTTTGAAGATAATGTTTCCTGATTTTTATCGAGAGTTTTCTTAAATGACTTTGGTCATTTAAGATGTAAGTAACTATAGGAGCTTGCCCTTATAGGAAGCTTGTCTGAACCCAGATTAATACAAACTATATTTAATTCTTCATATTAAATAGGGAAAATTGTCGGCAAATAAAACAGTTTAACAAACCAAACAAATATCAACTATTTCTTAGTTTATTTGATCGAGTCTCATCCTCAAGTCTTGTGTTTATCCTTCGGATATATACAGAGTTTGAAATACAGTGCTCTTTCATTTAAACTATAAAAAAATATGTTAGAACTATTTTTTGTTAAATAAGTTTAATAGGATAATTCAACAAAAGCTAGAAGAAAATATTATTGCTCCACTAAAAATTTAATCCAAACGAGCCGAACCAATAAGAACCAGGCAACAAAGCATCCATCCCGGACATAAGAACTCCCACATGCAACGATGGCTACTGCATTAAGCTTAGCATAGACAAAAATATGATCAGACAAGAAGATCGAACTCAGTATAATCTTATATGTCAGTTAAGGATATTAAGTTGTAGAATAACACCTGACTTTACCATGTAGGATATATTATCCCACAATGTTAAGTTACTATATTAAAAATACATACAAAAAAGAGCTCTAGAAAAGATTTAGCCACTTATGGCTATAATACCAGTTATATATATATGCATGTGGTATACATGTATATAAATCTATAAAAGTCTAGAAAAGATATATTTNCCATGTAGGATATATTATCCCACAATGTTAAGTTACTATATTAAAAATACATACAAAAAAGAGCTCTAGAAATGATTTAGCCACTTATGGCTATAATACCAGTTATATATATATGCATGTGGTATACATGTATTTAAATCTATAAAAGTCTAGAAAAGATATATATATATGTATATATATACATATATGTATGTATATATATATATATATATGTATGTATAAACATACATATATGTACATATATACATACATATATGTCTATATATACATATATATATACATACATATATGTATACATATATACATATATATATATATATATGTATATATATACATATATATGCATGCATGCATGCNATACATATATGTCTATATATACATATATATATACATACATATATGTATACATATATACATATATATATATATGTATATATATACATATATATGCATGCATGCATGCATGTATGTATGCAACACATAAAATTTAAAGTTTACACCCATAACACTTAGT
>JXCR01113432.1:0-14159 GCA_002079205.1 Phalaenopsis hybrid cultivar | reverse complement strand
GGCTAGACCTAGGCTACTAAAGAAGTTTTCTAGACCTCAACCAAAAATGAGGTCAACACCCCCATTGGATAGGAATGAATTGGTCCAAAATTGAAGTTGATTTTTAATCTTATCAATGACTTCATTGAACTGTATCTACTTGTTTCTGCCCTTAAGCAAATGAACACCCAGATACTTGATAGGCAGAGATGACAAGCTAAAATCAGTTTAGCTAAACATCCAATGTTTTAACTATTGAGACATGTTAGTACTTGCAAAAAATTGGCCTTTTGGTATATTTAGTTCCACACCTGAGGTGAGCTTGAAATGCATAAGGGCCTTATACAACATTTTGGTAGCATTCTTAATGGCCTTGGAACATATAATCACATCATTTGCATAAGCCAGATGGCTGATATAGACATTTGATCTATGTTGAAAAGACAAATGGGGAGATATTGAGAACATTTGATTCAATAGCCTGGAGAAATAATCCATAGCCAAAATGAAAATTGTAGGAGATAAAGAATCCCCTAGTTTGATCCCTCTAGATGCAGAAAAGAAGCCAAGACATGAACCATTAATAAGCACAGAGTGCTTATTGCAAAGAATCCATCGTTTAATCAGCAATATGAATCCCTCAGCAAAGCCCCTAGCAGCCAGAGTTTCCAAGATGAAATTTCAGTTGATAGTGTCATAAGCCTTCTTGATTTCTAATTTTTAGATAACATTATCTCCCCTACATTTCTTGTCCAAATCTAGCAACATCTCTTGAGCAAGCAATATATTATCAGTTATGGATCTTCCTTTAACAAAGGCAGTCTGATTAGAGCAAATTAATTGTTGAAGATGTGGCTGAATTCTGAAGACTAATACTTTGCTTATTACCTTAGTAATAACATTAGTTAAACTAATGGGCCTAAAATCTCCCCAATTTTTTCAGATCTGGTTCTTAGGAATTAAAGTAATAGTTGAGGAGGTAAAGTATCAAGGTGGATCAATTCCTCTGAAAAATTCTTGCATAGCTGAAATGAAGTCTTCCTTAACCACAAGCCAACATCTTTTATAAAACTTTGCAGTGAACCCATCTAGACCTACATTTTTGTGATCATCAATAGAATCAAGAGCAGCTCAAATTTCTAATTCAGAGGGAATTTGATCCAGTGTCAGCCTACTGACATAATCAGTACAATTAGCAAATAAATTAGCATCAACATTGGTTCTAGTTGAAGGGTGTGTATTAAAAAATGGTTGAAAAAACTTGACAGCATCTTGAGCAATGTCATCAGCCTCAATTAATCTCTTACTTTGAGAGTTCTTAATCTCTAGAATCATATTGCATTTCCTCCAGTAATTAATGCAAGCATGATAGAAACTAGAATTTTTGTCCCCCTCAATGAAATTGGTAATAGCAGTTTTCCGTTTCAAAAAGGCTTCATTATATGTGATGTGTGCAAGAAGCTCTTCATTAGCTGTATGTAGATCCCTCTCAGATTTTAAGCCCTTTTGGAAATCCTCTTATGTACTGGTCACCTGATTATGAGCAGCTTTTAAGTTCTCATTAACATTTCCAAAAGTATTCCAATTCCAATTCTTTAAGTGGGTAGCCACCTTCTTTTGTAATTTCCACAAATTCATCCAGGGCCCATAATCTCCATTGATGATCCAAGAATTTGTAACTTCCTTGATGAAATTTGGATGAAAAGTCCATATGTTTTGAAATCTGAAGGGAGAACCACCAGACTTCACAACATTTTCAATAGAGCAAAGAAGGGGTCTATGGTCTGACCCAGACATGGTAAGGTGAGTGATGATTGTATATGAGAAGGTTTGAAGCCACTTAGAGTTTCCCAACATTCTATCAAGTCTTTCCCACAAGACACCCCTTCTCTAAGTATATTTAGGACCATGGAAACCCAAATCAAATAACTAAGCATCCATAAGGAATTCATTGAACTTAATCATAGTAGTTTGTGATGGAGGCTTCCCCCCTTTCTTTTAATCAGGTGAAGTAATACAATTGAAGTCCCCCCTAACAATCCAAAATGAGTTTATGGACATGCTGATGTTGAAAAGCTCCATCCACAGCAGCTCTTGATTCATTGAAAGACAATTGGCATTAACAAAAGTGGCATACCCCACCTGAGCTCCTACTGTAAATTGAATATGTAAATATTGGGGACTATTCAGTACAACATTCCACTGTAATTCACTTCTAGCAAACAACCAGATCTTATTACTGGAGTTAGAAAAGTGAGAAAATTTGGGAAATTTTCTGATAATATTAGTAGAGTTCTTAGAAACAATAGGTTCTAAAAGAGCAAAGCATCATATTTTTTCAGTTTTCACAAGATGTAACAACCTTATGAAAGTGTTGGGGTTTGCAACACTCCTAATGTTTCAACATAAGAACTTGATCATTGTAAAAGGGTTCTCCCTTTCCTTCTGGTTCTCTGACTGGAGTTCATCAGCTGATTAGCTCCTTCCAAAGAGGGAGCTTCCTGCATCAGCTTTTGTTCCATCTTCCCCTTCTTTTTCCTGTTATTCCTTTGAACTTGCCATTCTTCAGTAAGCACTTCAGCTAATAATTCAACTGTGGAATTATCAACTTTATGGGGATTGATATCAAGTTGACTTCTTTCAATGTCTCCTTGCCTGTCATCCACCGCCTGCTCATGAACACTAAGAGCAAAAGTATTTTTTTCAGTGACCTCCTCCAGAATACTTGGTAGCTTAGGAAAGACTTCCACTTCAGTTTCTCTGCTGAATTCAATAACTTCCTATTCATTGGCTCTTCTTTTTTCCTTTCCCAAAAATATATCAGACCCTCCATGAGTGGGCATATCTTGAGGAGTTGTTTTTCTAGATGGTGGATGAAGCCTATAGCATTTTTCCACATTATGCCCAAACATCCTGCAGTGAGGGCAGAATAGTGGTTTTTGCTCCATAATAATGCTTTGCCAAAACCCTTCCTCAGGAGTTCAAATGCAAACTCTCTTTATTTCTGACAAAGTTATATCTCTTTCCACAAACACTCTTGCACCAGCTGGTCTAGCCAAATTGTAGGTTGGAGCATCTACTTTTAAAGGGAACCCAAGTACCCTTCTAATGTTAAGAAAAACATTTTGATGATAATATTGAATAGGGAGATTAGTAAATTTAAACCAAATTTGTACAATTGGGGGTTCTTTGCTTAGATCAAATCAAGGTGTCCATTTTACTACTTTCATTGGGGTTCCAGCAATTAACAGAGTTTGTTTGGCAAAAACTTTAGCATATTCCTCCTCATTAGACATTTTGATAAATAGATGTATTCCATCCATTAACCCTAGCTGCCAAGCATCAGTGAGTTGGAGATCCTCAAAGAATTTCCTAACATAATCCATTTTTGGATGGCAAAATTGAAACTTGCCTATTAAGGTGAACTTTATTGACTCATTCAGAGTTTGCATCTCCCCAGGAGTAAATAAAACTGCAGGTTCACCCTCTTTGACTCTAATAAGAGAAATATATATAGGCAAGAACCCTTGCCAACTGCAGCATTATGCAGAACTTGAGGAAAAACCAGATGTTCAAAACTTTTAAGCAAATCTTGCCTTCTTCCAACCACTCCAGCATAAATGGCTTGGATCCACTGAGCAATTACTTCCACATTAATAGGACACAAATCCATTAATGCAGCTTCTACACTCACAAAGAAAAGAAGGTTTAGGAAGAAAGTACCAGTCCCGGAGAGACAGCACACAAGTCCACCCAATGGAACAATAACCAGTCAAACAAAGAGAATACAGAGCAGAAACCTGAATATAGAGAACACCAACCTACCTTCTGCAGCCCACCACCTATCTTCTTCAGCCAATAACCTAAGGAAGAACAATTCTTCTAACCCTTCAGCCGCCAGGGAGAAGCCATTAGAGGCTAAACCCTAGTAGAGAGGGAGAGATATTAAAACACTTTGAGGTTCTAAAATGCATATTTATTAAGAGACCCTTTGACCTCATTTTATACACGAGAAAAAATAATTATAGAATTATTTTATATATGGCTATATGATTGTCTGTACTATCTTGGTGAAAAGATTACGGTGTGGATGTTAAATGGCACCATAAGTATAGCTGGACACATGTCTTTGTATATAATGATGATCTTCCTCAGTGTTTTGTCCCATGTTTGCTTGTCCACTTTATCAGCAAGCCTTAGTTTGAAAAGTTCAGCAGGTGAGCTCAATTCAAACACCTTAATAGGTGGGCTCAATTCTACCACTTCAGTGGGTGAGCACAGCTCAACCACTTTAGCATGTGAGCTCAACTCAAAAGTAACTTGAGCTTATAAGTCCTGTAAGCTCATAAAACTAGTTTATCTCTATGATGTATCCCTAAAAAGGTCCTATTATGTTATTTGATTGTATTTGGCTATATGATCCAACTTTTTGTTGCGATAGATTGTGTAAAATTTAATTAAATATAATCAATTAATATTTGAATTCTATGCAAGTATATGTATCGTTATCATGTAACAATGGACTTTCTATTTAAGCCCTAAATATCGATCCTACGGGGAAGGTTTAAATTAGAAATGACAATTTTGCTAAGAAATTCATAGAAAGTTAATTGAAATCACTGTCACTAATTTCAATTGCTGAGATGTAATCAAAATTAAATTTATAAACTATTATCAAATAAAATATGCAAAATTTAAAACAGTAAATACTAATCTATTAAATATGTATATGTAATGGAGATTATTATGTGAAAAAGCATCCTTCCCACGACAATAAGGCTATGGTAAAATGAGATGAGATAAATGTTCATAATATGAATTGTGCTAAATAGAAGGAATTTTAATTCTCTACCCTGATACAGTGCATAGAAAATCATTGGCTAATATCAGTGTTTAGTCCCTAACTCTGTGGCTAGGCTAGGAGGATACCTGCTCCCACTCCAGAGCTCTCACTTCCTTTAACCTGAAGGCTAGCTCTCGCTTCAGTGTTTAAACACTAAGACTGAATTGAAGATTTTAGTCTGTAACCCTAAAGGTTCTCTAATTCTAGACCCAACAAAGAGTATTTACCTATTTATTTGCACTTAATTCCATAAACAATGTTCTCCTTCATTGAATCAAATGTGATCCTTATTCTGTTGTAGAACTCATACTCCATTTCCCGGATCATATGTTCACAACACATTTTAATAATTCAATTGGCTAGATCAAAAAGTAAATTAAATTCAGAGTTGAAAATTCATCATAATTTATATTACAATGTACTATTGGAACATTCATATTATCTCTTCATTTTACCATATCTTAGAGTAGGGAGAAAGATAGAGGGAACTACTCACACTTCATGAGAAAAAAATAATGAAACACAAATTTCATATATAAAATAAAGTTCATACAACACTAATAAAAAAACAATACTTATCTGAAAACTCTTTCTCAAAGTAAATCCTTTGTAGCCTTTCCTTAGAAATGTAGGAAGAAGATATCTCTCACTTTTCTCCTTCTCCATCACTCTTACTGAAAGTTTCACACTAAATCTCACCATAAAAACTCTAAAATATGAAAGTAAAATCACTATTTGACTCCAACATGAAAGTGTAATGGAATGATGTAGTGCAAAAAATGAAGGTAGAGGAGCGGAAAATGTAGAGGAGCACTTTTTCTGATGAAATTCGGCCCCAAATAGAGCCCAAGGTCGGTTCTCCAAGAGGTGCCTCCAAAAACTCTTTCAAAAATTGTCCAAATACATCGAACCTTCTAGAAAGGAGGTCTGCACCACCTTTGGGGTTCGTCTGGCACCGTCGGCGCTAAGTAAAAAATCTCCTCGTTAATTTGTTCTATGTCGTCGGCGCTGCCGGCACTGATTATTTCTTCAAAAACATCATTTTGACTTCAAATTTCATCCTTTTTGCTTTTTTTTAGCTTTAAGCCCTAAAAATCAACAACTGGTCAGAAAACATCAAAATACATTCAATTTAAGTGCAATATCATCAAAAATAGGTATAAAATATGGGTCTAAAAATGCATATATTTTTTAGTTATCAAAATCCCCAAACTTACATGTTACTTGTCCTCAAGTAACTCCTTTACTACATAAAAAAATATGACTTATGACAAAGACCTTAACTTTTAGACTTCTATATTTTAGTTTTCTAAATATAATAGTATAACTTAAGAAAAATTCAAAACAACTCCTGTTAATACTAAAGGTGTAAAGATTTTCAATAATTAAGTCTAAGGTTTCTGGTCCTCTATTTCTTTCAAAAAAAATTTCAATTTGTTATATTAAAGTTACTTAGCAAATTCATATGAAAAAGAACTTCATAAGTTGATTATTTTTAAGTTGATTCAGCGAAGCCAATTTTTAATTAGGCATCTCCTCAAGCCTCTCTTCATGTATTTTTTTTTCTTTTTCTTTTCTTTTCAAAATCATTTTTAATCCCCATTTTCTTTTCTTTCTTTCTTTTCTTCTCTTTTTTTTTATAGTCAGGATTACTATATTTGCATAGCCTTTAATGATTTTGAACTTCATTAAACTTTAATACCAAAGGTCATGTTAAATTTAAAATTTTAAAAATATAATTAAGTGAGGATAAATAAAATTAAGTTCTTTCTCTTTTTCTAAAAATGATTTTTCTTCTTCTCCCCCTTCCCCCCCTCCCCCCACAAACTTGAATTTTTAAAAGATTTTTACATGAAGAGATTTAAAAATGAAGGGTAAAAAAAAGCATTAAATACATAAAAAAAAATTTTAACTGTTGGAGATTCTGATTTTTTAACATAAATTTTAAAAATACTTTAGGCTAAAATGAAAACTACAAGGCTAAAAAACATTAAATTGCACATAATACATATAAAATTTGCTGAGAAAGAGCTAATCACAAAACAGAACTAAGTGCTAAAAATAACAGCAGAACTAAACTAAATTCTAAAAATGAAAACAGTCTTCCACATTACAGTTTCAAATAACATAACAAACAAAATCTAAACAACATCACAACACAAACAATACAATCACACAGTATAAACACAAAAAAAAAACAAACAAAAAGATCACTAGTCAATATCATCTTCGTCGTCATCTATATACAACTTCTACTGCTGATATGGAGTAAACACAGGGTGAACAAGGAACTAAACTAAATGTTCTCCGTTCAGGTATCTAACTAAAGCATCATCATAACCAGCATCATACTCAAATTTTTTGCCTAATCAAATTATTAGTGTGAGCAATTCTGGCTTCCATATTATACCTTTTATAATCCATCCTCAAAATATCTCCTTGTTGTATCATCTTCTGATACAAAAGTTCTCTATTACTGGGGTCACTAGAAGTAGGTCCATGAGAGATAGAAGGAATACCCCTAGAAGTAGAAGGAATATCTCTAGCCTTAGTGCCAGATCTCCAGTCAACATGAGATTCATATGTCTTGATGTTAGTAAGCCCAATAGGTCTCTGAGGCTCAATCCTTTCCTCATCAGGTCTAAAATCAACTCCTGCCTGCTCACAAAGTGTGTAAATAAGAGAAGGGCGTGCCAATCCACCAGAAGTCTCTCCCAGAGCAATAGATCAAGTGTTCATATAAATAATATAACCCACATTTATGTCCATAACTTGCTGAATACATTAGTTCAGGATGGCTCTATTTTTTGTCACCTCACTATGATGGTTCTTTGGAATCATTGTTTGAGAAATAAAATAATGCCAGGCCTTAGATACTACATTTAAACTAGTACGGGGAAAGTTAACTTTAACTCCATCATTTTATTTTCCAAGCCCCTTTCTCACTAGTCAGAAAAGAAATAACTTCATCTAAAGCTTGATTTGTAACAAAAAAAGGATGATACTGACATTTACACACATCTTCTACAGAATAAAACTCATTTTTTTTCTTTAGAGTAAATTCTACCCTTTTTCCATGAACAAATACATAATCGTCAGAAGCTTCAGAAAGGTTAGCATAAAATTCCATTACAATCTCTGCTATCGCACCGGCAGTAAAATAGCAAAAGTTTTTCCATTGTCGAGAAATAATCAAACGTTCAACTTCTCCTCCTAGATTCTTAAAACATCGGTCCTGAATTACTTTCTTATTTTCTTGCAAACTATCAAATCTAGCACTCGCTTTGAAACTAACAAATTTTTGTTCATCATATTCTATTTCCCTTTTGCTCGATCTAGGTGCCATAAGAAATCTAGAAAATTTTGAAAAATTCGAATCAATTGTAAAATTCCAAAAATCAAAATGTAAAACATTTTAAACTTCAAATCACTATATAAGAGTTCATCAACAAAGGATTTTCTCAAAAATTTCCCAAAATAACTTTTCATATTTTTGGATCCATGCAATGTGAGATGAATCTTTGGTGAAAATAAAAAAATTTTGGTTTAAACTGTAGCTCTTACCTAGAGAAGATGAAATATGAACTCTTTTAGCCTCTAAATCGCCTCAAATCCAGCCACAATCAAGCCCTAGTTGCCCAAACCGAAGGTTGAAGATGACTTAAGCAAAAAAACGGTGGTTACAGTAAAAAATGTGAATTTTTAAGGGTTAAAATTTGTTGTTGGGTCGAGAGCGCCCTCGGCGCTCAAGGCCTTAAAATTTCATATTTTGATTTTTTTTAATTTTCAATTTCCTATCGACTTACTCCAAAATTTTTAGTATTTAAACACAATTTTTTATCTAACAATAATTCACAAAACAAAACATTTCACCAACACAAATTTTCACAAACAACAACAAACTAACTTTTATATATGAAAGTACACTTTTTACATACAATTTCTTTAATTACACTATCACACATATTAAACAAACTAATTATAAATCAGTGTCAAAATCAAGCCACAACACTAAATGCTGTCACAAAATTATACACACAATAAAAGTTTAGAATTCTAAAGCAAAAAAAAACAAATCAAACCAAATTTAATCCACACAATTACAATATATATATAATGTTCTAAAATAGATAGAGTATTAAAAATTTTCAATTATTATGCCTCTTTTTCAGTGCTTTCTCCTCCTCTGATATCTCCCATAGATTGTTAATGTACATATAAGTTGTAGACTGATCGGTGCGGGAATTGATCTATCAATTTTTTTTCTATCCTCCCATTTTCTTTAAACATTTGAACTAATCCTGCTTCAAAAGTTCCAGTGTGATCAAAATTTTCTTTCATTCTCCAATCTAGATGATCAAAAAGGTATTTAAGATCTTCTACTGCATTCATAATACTCTGAAGTTCCCTTTCAATTTTCTTCAATTTCTTTCCAAAGCAAGCAAACTTCCAACAATTGGTTGTATTAAGGGAGTTGAAGCATGTGAAGATTGATCTTTGATGGCTTCTAATAATTCATTTCTATTTTCGTAATAATTCTCATCTATAGGATTCATGGGCTCACAAGGTAATAAAGTATTTTCCTAACTTTCATATGGAACTTGGGCTTGACTGCAAATCAAAAAGATGGTAGATGGATGCCCAAGTCCATAAATTGGTTTATTAGTAAGGATACCTATAATAGATTTAAATATAATAGATCCTATATCAATGTTAATGAAGTAATTTAAAATAGCACATTCTTTGGTGACTATACTAATTTTCATAGTAGTGAGTAATTTTGCAGCAATAAAGAAATGTCATTGCTTTGAAATTTGATTAAGTAATGAAGTGGAGAAACTAACATATCCTTCATCTTGTATCTCCCAAATATCACTTTCATCCTTCAGAAGATTATACACGTCTTGCATTAAATCTTATGTAGGAATGAAATTTTTATAATGACAGATTGGAATGTTGTCTATCATATAAAATTCATTAATCCTTACAGGAGTAAATGGTACATCCTTCCCTCATACGAAGACAACACCTTGAGTAATTCCATGTAAGTTTGCATAAAAATCTTTCACCACAGGTATGACAATCGCAAACATAGTGTAACACAAAACTTCCCAACGCCTTTGCAGAATGATTTTATCAATCAGACCAGTAGGATTGATCACACCATGATTAACAAACCCTCTTTCCTTAATCAATATCCTCTTCGTATAAACTTTATCGTATAATCATTGCGCATCGAAACTAATAAACTTTCTTTTGTTGAAAACTCCATACTTCAATGTATTTCTGGAATTGGAAGCCATGAAATCCAAAAAAAGGAAGTTACTCAGCGTCCAAGGAAGTTTCTAGGCCTTTTTAAACTCGTCCTCGTGGTTATTATGAAGTGAAATCGTGCCAAAACCTGCCAAAAGTCATCTAAAACCGTCCAACCGCACTCGGCATCATCGGCGCTCTTGATTGGCGCTACCGGCACTGATGTCCATTATTTAGAGCGCTGTCGATGCCCATTCTAGCACCGTCAGTGCCAATGGCTAAAATTATGATTTTCATTTTTTTATTCAATTTGATTCCAATTTTTCCTCCAATACCAATATTTGACTTAATTTATAATAAATGCAATTGTGTAGGATTATTATCTACTAATATATAAGGCACTTAACAAACTAAATAGTAATACATAGCAATATAAGTATGGGTTGCCTCTCAAAAAGCGCTTGGTTTAACGTCGTCAGCCCAACATACAATTTGTTTAGTTGGGTTGACTTAACATTAAAACTTCTTTAAATTGAGGTATGTGCCCTTCATAATAATGTTTCAAATGATGCCCATTAACTTTAAATATCTTTCAAGTATTAGGATCTTTAACAACAATAGTTCCATAATGATTGACTTTAATCACTTTAAATGGTCCTAACCATCTGGATTTTAGTTTTCTTGGAAATAATCTCAATCATGTATTATATATAGAACTTCTTGTCCAGGTTCAAATTTCTTCTTAACAATCTTCCGATCATGCCATATTTTCATTTTCTTTCTATAGATGTTCGCATTATCATATGCTTCATTTCTAATCTCCTCAAGTTCATTCAGTTGCAAAAACCTTTTCTCACCTTCATCCTTTAAATTAAAATTAAATTCTTTAATAGACCAAAATGCTTTATGTTCCAATTCTACTGATAAATGACATGCGTTTCCAAAAATCAATCTATGTGGGGACATTCCTATAAGAGTTTTATAAGCAGTTCTGTAATCCCATATTGCAGTATCTAGTCTAGTAGACCAATCCATTTATAAGGATTTATAGCTTTTTCTAAAATGCATTTAATTTCAGGATTCGATATTTCTGCTAGACCGCTAGTATGACGAAGATAAGCAGTAGAGAATCTATGCATTATATCATACTTTTTGATTTATTTTTTTATCCTCTTATTCCTGAAATGAGATCCTCCATCAGTAATGATTACTCTCAACATTCTATTTCTTGTAAAAATATTTTTAATTGAGAATTCAGAAACACTCCGAGCGTCACATATAGGCAAAGTAATAGTTTCAATCCACTTAGACATATAATCAATAGCAAGTAATCTATAAAAATTTCCAAATGAAGGCATAAATGGTCCCATAAATTCTAATCCCCACACATTAAAAATTTCAACTTCTAATGTGTAATTTAGAGGCATTTCGTCTCTTCTGGAAATATTTTCTACTCATTGACATCTATCGCTTGTTTTAACATATTCATTAACATCTCTAAAAATAGTAGGCCAATAAAATCCAGCTTGCAAAATTTTATATTCAGTTCTATTTATTCTAAAATTTCCTCCAAATTCAGAATTATAGCATCTTTCAATTATCTATTGAGTTTTTCATAAGGCACACATCTTCTATAAATTAAATCTTTATATTGTTTATATAAATGTGGATCATCCAAAAAAGAGTCTTTTGAATCATAGATAAATTTCTTTAATTGTGGATTCTTGATATCATGTGGTAGAATGTCACTTACAATATAGTTTAATATATCAGCATACCACGGCACATCCATTTCATCAATACTATATAAATGTTCATTAGGGGAAATTTTCTAAAATTTTACTTCCAAAATTAGTTAATATTTCTATTTCTATTCTAGACAAATGATCAGTTATTTGATTATCATTTTTAAATTAGTTAATATTTCTATTTCTATTCTAGACAAATGATCAGCTATTTGATTATCATTTCCTTTTCTATCTAGAATTTTATTTGCAAAATTAGTTAATATTTCTAATTCTATTCTAGACAAATGATCAGCTATTTGATTATCATTTCTCTTCTATCAATCACAGAAAAATCAAACTCTTGTAATAGAAGTACCATCTAATTAATCTTGGTTTAGCATCCTTCTTTTGCATCAAGTATTTAATAGCAAAATGATCTGTATGCACTATACATTTAGTTCCAATTAAATAAGATCTAAAATTATCAAAGGAATAAACATTAGCTAATAACTCTCTTTCAGTAGTAGTATAATTAATTTGAGCATTATATAGAGTTTTACTAGCATAATATATAACTTTAATAAATTTGTCGTGCCTTTGTCCTAATACAGCCCCAATAGCATAATCACTAACATCACACATTATTTCAAATGGTTTTTCCAAGTCAGGTGGTACTATTAAAGGTGCAGTGATTAACTTTTTCTTTAACAATTCAAATGTTGTTATGTTATCCTCATTAAAATCAAATTTTGTATCTTTTTCTAAAAGTTGGCATAAAGGTTTAGTTATTTCTGAAAAATTTTATATGTAGCGCTTGTAAAAACCAGCATGTCCTAAAAAACTTCTCACTCCTTTAACATTTTTAAGAGGTGGTAATTTTTCTATAACTTGGATTTTTGCAGGATCTACTTCCATACCTTTTTCAGAAATTTTATGCCCCAGAACAATACCTCCTACAACTATAAATTGACATTTTTTCCAATTAAAGACTAGGTTGATTTTTTCACTTATCTCCAAAAATTTTTCTAAATTATTAAGACATAACTCAAACAAAGTCCCGAATATAGAAAAAACATCCATAAACTCTTCCATTCCATTCTCTATAAAATTGCTAAAAATTGACATCATGCATCTTTAAAATATTGCAGGTGCATTTCATAGTCTAAAAGTCATTATACGAAAAGCAAATGTCCCATATGGGCTTGTAAACGTTGTTTTCTCTTGATTCTCTAGAGCAATTGGAATTTAGTGATATCCGGTATATCCATCTAAAAAGCAATAATATTTGTTCCCAACTAATTTATCCAACATTTGATCTAGAAAGGGCAAAGGAAAGTGATCTTTTCTGGTGTCCATATTTCGTTTTCTATAGTCAATACAAATTCCCCAACCGGTTACTTGTCTTATTGGTATTAATTCATTTTTCTCATTTTATTCAACACTCGCTCCTCATTTCTTCGGAACACAGTGAATTGGGCTTACCCAAGTACTGTCTGAAATAGATATATAATTTCAGCATCTAACCACTTTAAAATCTCTTTTTTAACAACTTCTTTCATTATTAGGTTTAATCTTCTCTAAGGATTTGCTTTAGGTTCATACTTTCATCTAATAAAATTTTGTGCATACAAATTGAAGGACTAATTCCTTTAATATCTGCTAAAATCCATCCAAAAGCATTTTTATACTTTTTTAACATCTCTATCAACTTTTGTTCCTGAATTTCAGTTAACTTAGTAGATATAATAACAAACAATGTAGATGACTCTCCTAAAAATATATTTTTTAAATGGGCAGGTAATATCTTTAACTCAAGTGCAGGTGGTTTAATACTTGAAGGAATAAGATTTTTACTATCATTTTCCAGCAAGTCTAATGCTTCATATTTGCTCTGAATATAATCTAAATCTTCTTCTTTTACTTCATCTTCAGTATCAAAAATTTCCCCTTGCTTTAATTTATCTTTGAAATCATTCTTAAATTGGTCATTACTTAGACAATCAGCTACTTCCATCCTGAAACATTCATTATCTTTTTCTATTGCAGGATATTTCATAGCTTTTGTTATATTAAATTTCACTTCTTGATCATTAACTCTCATCATTAATTATCCTTTTTGCAAATCTATTATATCTCTCCCTGTTGCAAGAAATGGTCTCCCTAAAATAATGGGAATCCTTTATCTTCCTCCATATCCAATACTATAAAGTCTATAGGGAAAATAAATTTATCCACTTTTATTAGCACATCTTCTATAACTGTTTTTGGATAAGTTGTTGATCGATCAGCTAACTGAAGAGTTACAGTAGTAGAGGAAATTTCTCTCAAATCTAAACGTTTAAAAATTGATAAAGGCA
>JXCR01113422.1:0-10278 GCA_002079205.1 Phalaenopsis hybrid cultivar | reverse complement strand
TTTTGAAAACGCCGCCCTTCCGTTTGAAAATAACGTTCGCATGGAACGTTTTGAAAACGCTTCGTTTTCTTATCGCGATTCCCTTAAGGGAGCGTAATCCGGCCAGGACCTCCATTCCGCGTATGCTTCTCGCGTTTAGGTTATTTATCCCGTGTTGTCCTTCCCGTCTCTTCCCCTTGCCCTCGCCCTTCCCGTCTTGCCTTCGGTTTCGACCTCGCCCGAAGCTTAACGAAGTTGGGATCCGCGATATGNAATGAGATGGACTCGATTGAATATGAAACTCAGGACGGTGAGGGTGCAGTTGAGATGGCTGCTCTGAGGGAGACTATAGCAGATGCTATATATGATAGCTAATCCAGCAAGTCTTTTCTCTGTTCCTACATTAATTTTGAATGTCAAATTTACTTTTATTTGGATAAGTACTAACAATCTTTTTTTTCACAGTTATAGAAATATGACTTCTAGGATATCAGGTACAGATNCCGCGATATGAGGTATTTTTTCTGACCTCACACTCTCGCCCTACCCGATATCCGTCTCCTTCCTTCCCGGAGGCCGCATTCGATCTCTCTCACAGTAATTTATGTTCATATGGCNCCGCGATATGAGGTATTTTTTCTGACCTCACACTCTCGCCCTACCCGATATCCGTCTCCTTCCTTCCCGGAGACCGCATTCGATCTCTCTCACAGAAATTTATGTTCATATGGCCGTTATAAATGAAACATTGGAAATTTTTGATGCAGAATGTTTAGTTAGGATTCTTCTCCCTTGTACAAATTTTCATGTTTGGGATTTTTTACCATTTTTATTGCGGTTGAAATGATAAGGAAGATCCTTCTCCCTTGGGAATGATGCTTTCAATAATAGGGAAACATTGAATACTAGAATGCTTTGGAGGATTTTGATTTCCCTGGATCGGGCTATGTTGAATGCTGAAACATATGGAATTGGGCTCTGTTGGAATCATGAGTTCATTATTCTTTTTATCTTGTTCTGTTCTTTACATTTTCAGCCGAAATATACTGCTAAGGACTTTGTTTTGATGTGGTTACGGCAACCACCATTGTTATTCTATCAGCTCCTGTCGAGGAAACTTTGGTATCTGCGGGTTGTGTTGGTGAATTGATAACTTTGTTAAGTTTAGGCGNTGATAAGGAAGATCCTTCTCCCTTGGGAATGATGCTTTCAATAATAGGGAAACATTGAATACTAGAATGCTTGGGAGGATTGTGTCAAGGGTGTTTCAGCTCGTTGTGGCTTCTTCCGATGGGCTGACAGTCCCTCATATGACACGGCCAGCAGTAATGGGAATCCGGTGTTTTCTCACTTCAACAGTGCAGATGAGGTCAGACGTAGTCAANTTCAGCTCGTTGTGGCTTCTTCCGATGGGCTGACAGTCCCTCATATGACACGGCCAGCAGTAATGGGAATCCAGTGTTTTCTCACTTCGACAGTGCAGATGAGGCCAGACGTAGTCAAAGTCTGAAATTAAACATTTTAATATTTCTGATTGTAGTTGTACTCGTATTTGTACTTTTTTTAGATCTCTTGGTACTCATGAGGGTGTGAGAAATGTATGACATATTCTAGTTATGATCTGTGATGATTTCATGTTTCTGCATATGCTCCAGTACTACCAATAAGTTATTCTGAATAAGCTGCCCCAAACAGTTTTATCACAAAGGGGCATGAATATCATTTAACCACGAATAAGCTATGTTGAATAAGCTGCCTCAAACAGCAAGACAGATTATTCTGATAATCTGCAAATTATCAGATTATCAGAATAATCTGTTTATCAGCAGATTATGAATAATCAACAGCTGCGCCAAACAGACCCTAAATAAGTGATATTCTTATGATATGACCTCTATGAAATGAATGAACATATTTATATTCATGGTTTCATGCTTACGACCTACAAGTTAGACTACAGTTGATTTTTATACTACTTGNATTTCTGCATATGCTCCAGTACTACCAATAAGTTATTCTGAATAAGCTGCCCCAAACAGTTTTATCACAAAGAGGCATGAATATCATTTAACCACCAATAAGCTATGTTGAATAAGCTGCCCCAAACAGCAAGACAGATTATTCTGATAATTTGCAGATTATCAGATTATTAGAATAATTTGTTTATCAGCAGATTATGAATAATCAACAGCTGCGCCAAACAGACCCTAAATAAGTGATATTCTTATGATATGACCTCTATGAAATGAATGAACATATTTATATTTATGGTTTCATGCTTACGACCTACAAGTTAGACTACAGTTGATTTTTATACTACTTGTATATGTTCTCCTTTCATGTTTTCTATTATGTCAGTATGTTATAATTGCATGTAGACATGTATAATTTCATTTGAACATGCATGTTACTTTTTTTCATGTTTAAAATCTTATTTTAGCCCTGATTATTTTGTTCAGCTAGTTTTACTCACTCTACATTGATGTCTTCAAGCAACGAGCACTGGAAAGAGTAGTCAGGTGACTTGTAGAGCTTTTTATTTCATTGTTGGGAGCTTGTACAGTTTTTTTGGGTATGTATTTATTTATTGAATTTAGTTTTGGATGATTTAATTTTCATGTTTTTGAATATGCAATCGAAATGAAATGTATCACATATGTTGTTGCAATCCAGTTAGACTAATTTATCACCCACTGGGCCCTGATTATAAAAGTCAGGCTGATGAGAGTTTGTCTAACCAAATTGCTCGCCTTTGTCGCACCTCAGCCAATCCCTAAAAAGAAGGGGAGGGCAATTGAGGTGTGACAAAGTGGTATCTGAGTATGGTTATTGGATGAAAAGAATGATAGAAGCATGTTGTATTTAGAAGATGTAAGAACGATATCAAATATGAAATGATTTTTACAAAACTATGGGTTGATGAATCTGGGGTGGGTAATCCTTACGATTTAAGGCGTCACGTGTGCACCATAAAAATATTATATGATAAATTGCATGTAAATAATAAATTGTGTCAATACAGATAAATATGTTTGGAGAAGAATCATAAAGTACTGAAGGAAAAATGTAGATATGAAGTTCAAGCTAATATTGTTTTGGGCAAAAATGAAAATCAGAACAAAAAAAATGTCGGCACCAGAACTATTGAGTTACAAAGCATCATGCAACTGATATCACAAGTGATTGATAAAATGATTGTTATCGAAAGATCCTCCACCAGTACAGAACCTAGATCTGAAACTAGGGCAGAAGTTGATCGACACTTAAAAAGATATTTCAGTCTTTCAAGTCACTTGCATTCAAAGGTACTAGTGATCATATAGTTGTTGAATATTGGCTTTTGAAGATTGGAAAAATTCTTGATGGTATGATTTGTCTAGAAAATAGAAAAGTGATACTATTATCGTGTTAGAAGGCAAGCAGAAAGATGATAGAAAAATTTCAGTTGACACCTCTTCCACAGATTCAGTGGGAAGTATTTGTTAAAGTCTTCAAAGATTCGTTTGTTTCGACTTCAGTTGATTAGCATTGCAAGATAAATTCTTCAATCTGACTCAGATGTCCAAGACAATTATGCAATATAAGACAAAATTCACTTCTCTTTCCAGATATGCACCACACTATGTCAGTACCAAGGAGAAAAAGTATCAGATTTCTGCTCATGCTCAGAGATCAATTCAGATTGGCACTAGCTCCATTTAAAATCAGTGGTTTTTATGTGCTTCTTGAAAAGGCAAAAAGAAATGAAAATGAGCTGAACTTTTCCAGTCAGCAGTGTCAACCTCAAGCAGGCAAGCGAAAAGATTTTGGCAAAAGAGAACACTTTCAACGCAAGGAGACTAAATTAGAAGGCAAGCAGAAGCAGTTTTAGTTAGAAAAGCCAGTTTGTGAAAAGTGTGGAAAAAGACATTTTAGGCGGTGGTGTTTGATCGTTTCTGGAAAATGTTATAAATGTGGACAACTGTGACACATTCAAAAGAATTGTCCACAAGAAAAGAAGAGAGACAACAAACAACAAGCAATCCAAGGACAGAGACTTTCCAATAATATTTTAAAAACCAGCCAGCCTAGCATAACTCGGTTTTTGGGAAAGCCTTAAGTGCAAACAAAGGGTGAAACTTCAAACCGCGAAGCTAAGGAACTAGTAAGAGGCCGAGATTTTGCAATTAACCCTCAAGAAGGCAAAAAAATCAGAAGATATAGTCACAAGTATACTCCCAATTCAAGATCAGTCTGGCACTGTTTTATTTGATTCAGATGCATCGCATTCTTTTATTTTTTGATGAGTTTGTTGTCAGTTTATATGTTGATATTATACATTTTACTTCTGCTTTTGTTTATTATTATGCCCTCAGGAAGTGGGTTTTGTGTCAATAAAAAATGTATAGTTTATGTTCATGTGCATAATAAGAAGTTACCAACATAATTGATTGCCATATCAATTCAAACCTTTGATGTTATTTTGAAGATGAATTAGTTGGTAAATCATTTTGCTACAATTGAATACCGGAAAAGATGAATGAAGCTTAAATCGCCTGGTGAAAAGTTATTATATATCCTATGTTATTGAAATGCATAATCTTCCCTGATTAGTGCAGTGAAAGTTGAGAAATGTTTGCGAAGTGGTGAATTAGTATTTTTGACAATTAAAAATGATAAATAAAGATGTATAGGAACTGAAAAATATCCCAGTGGTTTCAAAATTTTCTGATATATTTCCTAAAGAATTGTCAAGGCTACCGCCAGAACAAGAAGTTGAAATTGGTATTGATGTGCAACCGTAAACGTTTGTGATATTCAAATATGCTTACAAGATGGCTCCAAAAGAATTGCAATAATTGAAAGGTAAGTTGCAAGAATTGATCGACAAGGGTTTTATCATGCCAAGTAATTCGCTGTGGAGTGCAGTAGTATTGTTTTTCAAGAAGAAAAATGAATGTATGTGGATATGTATTGATTACAGAAAGTGGAATAAGGTACAATCAAGAATAAATATCCTTTGCTCAAGATCGATGGCCTATTTGATCAATTAGAGGGTACAACTATATTTTCTCGAATTGATCTAAGAACATGATATCATCAGGTCAGAGACAAGAAGACAGATATAACCAAGACATCATTAGGACCAGGTATAGTCATTATGAATTCTTAGTTATGTATTTTAGCTTAACCAATGTTTTGAAATTTTTGTGGACCAGACGAATCAAATTTTAAAGTCATATGTGGATCCGCTCATCATTATATTTATTGACGATGTTCTGATTTATTCAAAAACAGATGAAGATCATGCCAAGCATTTGAGGATAGTTTTGGAGTTGCTGAGACAGAATCAGATATATATAAAATTTTTGAAATGTGAATTTTGGCTGCGAAGCCTTGCATTTTTTGGACACATTATTAGTGGTCGGGAAATTTTAGTTGATCCTCAAAAGGTGAATGCAATTATGGAATGACCTACTACAAATAATGTTACAGAGTATGCAGCTTTCTTGATTTGAAAGGATGTTACAGGAGGTTCATCAAGAGATTTTCACAAAGAACTACGTCGGTATCCAAGCTGATGAGAAAGAATGTCCAGTTTGAGTGGACTGCAAGATGTGAGCACAATTTTCAAGAGTTGAAAAAATATTTGACCATGACACCAGTGTTAGCGTTTACATTAGGCACAGAAGGATTCCATATTTACAGTGACGGATCCTTACGAGGTTTTGATTGTGTTCTAATGAAGAATTAAAAGTGATAGTTTATTCATCCAGATAGTTGAAGCCACATAAAAGAAACTATCCTATAAGTAATATGGAGTTATCTGCAGTGTGTTTGCTTTCAAAATTTGGCGACATTATTTGTATGGCGTGAAATATAAAGTCTTCACTGATCATCATGAAGTACATTTTCACACAAATAGAGCTGAATTTGAGGTAGCGAAGATGGTTAGAGTCGATAAAAGATTATGATCTGGATATACAGTATTGTACGGGTCAAGCAAATGTTGTTGTTAATGCATTGAGCCGTAATTCACAAGTAGTGCAAGCTGTATTCTTACTCAGAGGCCAGAGTTGATTAAAGAAATTGATGCTCTACAGTAGGAAGTTAGAATATCAGGTGATACGGGTTACTTAGAACAACTGACAGTGCAGCCTACGTTAATAGATAAAATCAAGGCAGCTCAGAATGTTAGAAGTGAATATGCAGAACTCCTGAAGCAATGTCAATTAGAAAAGAGGACTGATAAAATTGTTGATGAAGATGGTGTTATTTGAAAGAAGCTACAAATATAAGTACTTACTAATTCTGATTTGAGACGAGAAATTCTACATGAAGCTCATTATTCAGGCTACACAATTCATCCATGTAGCACAAAAATGAACAAGGATTTGAAGTTGGCATTCTAATGGTCAGGTGCTAAGAAAGATATTGAATATGTATCTCAATGTCAAACATGTCCTATTATAAAGGCTCAGCATCAGAAACCCAGCGGATTGCTACAATCATTGTCAATATCTAAATGAAAATGAGAAGAAATCTCTATGGATTTTATTATAGGATGTCCTCAATCCAGCAGAACCACGACAATATTTGCGTCATTATTAACAGATTAACCAAGTGAGCTCATTTCTTGCCTATCAGATAGATAGATTCAATGAAAAAATTAGTTATATTATATGTCAAATAAATTACCAGATTACACAATGTTCCAAAAGTTATTGTTTCTAAGAGAGACGGAAAATTCACGTCCAGGTTATGGAAAGACATTCAGCAAGGTTTTGGGACACAATTACACTTTAGTACTGCATTCATCCACAAACTGACGGACAGTCAGAAATAACAATTGAAGTACTGAAAGATCTGTTAAAGTTGTGTTCTCAACTATGGAGGCAGCTAAGAAGATCATATTCCAATTGTTGAGTTTGCTTACAACAATAGCTATAAATCCAGCATCAAAATGGCTCTTCATGAAGCACTATATGACAAAAAGTACAGAACTCCACTCACTTGAGTTGAAGTGGGTGAATGTCAAATGATTGATTTTTGTACTACCTGTATCTGCATTTTTTCATTTTTTCTATTATCAACATAATATGACTGAATGTAGACATATACTTTCATTTGAACATACACGTTACTTTATTTTCATGTTCAAAAACTTATTTTAGCTTTGATTATTTTGCTGAGCTAGTTTTGCTCACTCTACATCGTTGCCTTCCAGGTAAGGGCAACGAGCGCTGGGAAGAGTAGTCAATGGACTTGTGCAACTTTTTATTCCATAGTCAAGAGTCTTCACAGTCTTTTTGGATATGTATTTATTTATTGTATTTAGGAGTTATGAATAATTTTCATGTTTTGGATGATTTAATTATATGTTTCCATATATGTAATCAAAATGCAATATATCACGTATGTTGTGGCGATCTAATTAGGCTAATTCATCACTCACTAGGTCCTGGTTATAAAATTCATGACGAGTGCTTGGAGAGTTGATCTAACCAAATTGTCAACCTCTATCGCACTTTAACCAATCCCTAAAAGGTAATCCCGCCAAGGAACAATCATTATGATTGTCACACTCTAATTTGCCCCATTTTTAGGAGTCGGTCGAAGTGCGATAGAGGTTGGTAAATTGGTCAGACCAACTCTCACCAGAACTCGTTCTAACTTTTATAATCATGACTCATAGTCTAATTGAATCGTCATACATACGCGATATATTGCATGTTAAAGTTCGTTCATATTTACAAAAACATAAAAATCATATCACCAAAACATACAGAGCTGTTAAATCTAATAATTAAATACATACCCAAAAATATTATACAAAATACCAACTATGGAACAAAAAGTTGTACAAGTCACACATGGTTACTCTCTCCAGTGTTTGTTACCCCAAACTGGAAGGCAACAACATAGAGTGAGCAAAACTAGCTCAGCAAAATCATTAAAGCTAAAATAAGATTTTAAACATNCATAGTCTAATTGAATCGTCATACATACGCGATATATTGCATGTTAAAGTTCGTTCATATTTACAAAAACATAAAAATCATATCATCAAAACATACAGAGCTGTTAAATCTAATAATTAAATACATACCCAAAAATATTGTACAAAATACCAACTATGGAACAAAAAGTTGTACAAGTCACACATGGTTACTCTCTCCAGTGTTTGTTACCCCAAACTGGAAGGCAACAACATAGAGTGAGCAAAACTAGCTCAGCAAAATCATTAAAGCTAAAATAAGATTTTAAACATAGAAAGAAAGTAACGTGCATGCTCTTATGAAACTAAACATGCTGACATAATATAAAACATAAAAAAAGTGTGGGTACATGTGGTATAAAAATCAACTATAGTGTTACATGCAAGTCGTAAGCTTGAAATCATAAGCCATATCATAATAATGTAACTTGTTTAATGTATACGGTTCAATAATTTTCATGTTCTTTCATCATGGGTCGTTGTCCTGCCCCAAAGGCCATATAAACTATCGATAAAGATTGGATTTCTCTCAACACAGAAGTTATCCACAACCCTCCTAATACCCATGAATCCCTAATGTTCTGTCACTGTCAAATTACAATGATTCCTAGAGTTTCATCCATGTATAAATATCGGGAGTCGGAAATACATATATGCATAATGTACTTACAAACAATTATGCAAAAGTCTATCCATAGCATTACTTGTGACAACTTTTAAAGCATAGTACTTGTAGCAACATTCATCAGGCATTTCATAAAGCATAATTCCTACAATTAGGTATTTTATATATCATAAGCATGAATCATAACAGAATTAATATCTTCAAGCAATCAGTTTCATATGCATAATCATTTGAATTATAAAATAACTTAGAATCATGTATAATATAATAAAAGTCAACTCACATTCTTAAATTAATTGCAGGTATCCATCTACACTATGCCAGAATTACTAAATGAGTCAGTGTCAAACTAGAAATCATATGAAATCTATAGAAGAGTATTTTTCTTAGTTTAGCACAAAATTATTCCACCTAACTAGATGAAGCAGACCCACGGCGAGTTTTTATATGCTTGCCTGAGCTCACGTCTCATATACACAACCTGGGGAGCATAGAAATCATATGAATTCATAAAATTCGGGTACATAACATGATTTAACCTAAAACATAACTTATTCGCTCAAAACATATCATAAATGAGCTTTTTAGCATAAATCACTTTTCGAAACAAGTTAATCTTCTTCCTATCACCTCCAACTTAACTTCCCCTTCACTGAACTCGTGCTAAAACCAATTCAGAAGCTCGTAAAAGATTTTTGACGCTTCCGACACACAATCAATGCCTCTGATGGCTGCTGGAAATGAGAAAACACATGAAAAATGATNCTCACGTCTCATATACACAACCTGGGGAGCATAGAAATCATATGAATTCATAAAATTCGGGTACATAACATGTTTTAACCCAAAACATAACTTATTCGCTCGAAACATATCATAAATGAGCTTTTTAGCATAAATCGCTTTTCAAAACAAGTTAATCTTCTTCCTATCACCTCCAAATTAACTTCCCCTTCATTGAACTCGTGCTAAAACCAATTCAGAAGCTCGTAAAAGATTTTTGACGCTTCCGACACATAATCAATGCCTCTGATGGCTGCTGGAAATGAGAAAACACATGAAAAATGATGCAAAAGTCAAAACGGAATGGTGATGAAGGAATTGAAAGCTTAGAATTGAGAGAGAAAGGGATTTGTACCATTGGATTTCACCCCGGGACCCTAAATTGCGAGCTGGGACAGGTAGCCACTCGGATCGCGGATTGTTCGCCCCTTGCACTATAGCAAGGGTCGCGGCTCTCGGCTTCTCCCGAGCTACAGCTTTCGCATGAAGGAGTAGGGGAATCGGAGAGAGGGAAGGAAATAGGGAAAGAAGAATGATTCAGGAGAGAAAATTGAAGCATGGAATGCCCTATTCGACCGATCAAAATGAATAAAAGACGTAAGTAGCAATGGGCTACAGTGTTGAGCGGATTAAAGGAGGATTAATTAGATTAATTAAATATATAACTTTGAAAATTTATATCTTCCAATCCAATAATAATTCATACATGGTGCTTTATATGANATTAGATTAATTAAATATATAACTTTGAAAATTTATATCTTCCAATCCAATAATAATTCATACATGGTGCTTCATATGAAATTGATTGATTTCATGTATAGAATTTAATAAGATTATTTCGATCAAACTCTGAAAGATGAAAATTTTAAGTACTATTCAATTGTGTGGAACTTTACCTTATTCCTTGAAG
>JXCR01113420.1:6273-17128 GCA_002079205.1 Phalaenopsis hybrid cultivar | reverse complement strand
ATATATATATATATATATATATATATATATATATATATATATATATATATATATATATTGTATATTTAGTTACAAAAGCAATAAAATCTTAATCCCATTATGTGGGGTCGGTTACATGAATCATTATTTTTCATTATGTCGTATATAGTGTCATATTTTCATTTAGTTCTAATAAATTAAGATCATTTTTTTTATATAATAAGTCCAAGTCTTCCTAGGCCTACTTTGCCTTTCTTAACATGAGTCGAATCTAAAACATTCAGTCTCCTAATCAGATCATCAAACAATTTAAGACGACTTTCTTTAATTTTGTCTGTCATGGGAGCTACACCAATCCTGTCACGGATATATTCATTTACATGTTTGGTTGTTAAAATTGGATATTTGCTTGTTATGAAAACTTTAAAATGTTATATATATATATGCAAGCATGGAGGCGCTCCGTGCCAAGCTGCGGATGTGGAGGCTCTCTGTGTTAAATTTTTGACTCGGTTAGATAGTACCAGAGGTCGATACTCGTTGAATGTGAGGTTAGGTTGTTACACGAGACCTGTGTTTATGACACAAATGTCGTTTTGGATTAAACGGATGTAGGTGTTTGAGCTACTGATTTCCCAAGCGATGACGTATTCTTTTACCGAGAACAGTTTCATTGCAAGCTTCAACTGCCCTTGTGTACAGAGTCTTTCCCGATTTTCAACTTCTATGGCGTGATAGCAACCCATGTGAAGCCAAATTCAATTGTCGTGCCAATGACATATGTAATTTATTAGTGTAGAAGAGGTGTTCATTGGTTTCGAGAACTGTTTTCGCATACATTCTTTTTTTGGGTAGAGCCAGATGGGTACGTGGTCTTTGGCACTACGCGGAAGTGTCATTTAATCGAACTGGAGAACAAGATAAGAGATTGGAAGATCCAGTTCTTGAGGGGTTCCTAAGTTGAATGTTGTTTCTCGACTTGAGCCACGGGAGGTTTGCATAATAAAAGTAAAATAATTTCCTCTAAGCGGAAAGCAATGGAGAAGGTCATTCTCGACTGGCAATTATCACTGCTCAAATACACTGAACCCTTAACTGTAAATCGGGTGTTGAACTCGAGAGATTATGACCCAATGACAGAAGAGTTGTGGGCTGCCTCTGATGAAGTTGAGGAGAGAAGGCCGCTAGAGTAGTCCGAGTGGCTCTAAAAAAACGTGTCAAAGAAGAGGAAGAAAACAAATAGTTCCCTCGTCGGAGAAACAGAAGAGGGAACTGAAGAAGCCGGCCCATCAGGTGGGCAAATACAAGGTTCTAATTTCATTTATTCGGTTTCAAAATCTTCTATTGTTATTCAGAATAAAATTACAAGCAAATTAATATTAATCAAACGAGAACCTTCCTCAATATTCATAGGTGATTCAGAAGAGAATGTGACTCCCTCCCTTTTCCCCATATATACAAAGGGATTGTCGAGGCATTTTTTGGCACAGAAGATCCTTCGGCCGTCTTCGACTGGTTTCATGCCTACGTCTAAAAGAGTTGAAGCAAACTGTCAGTCATCATAGGTGTAGGTTGAGGGAGAGCCCGACAGTGAAGATTTGGGGGAAAGCCCTGTCTCATCTGAGTCGGCCAAGCGCTGGAGAAAGGGTAAAGTTGTTTCTCTTGACCCTTGCCTCCCAAGCCAAGCCCGTCAAGAAGCAAGAAAGGTGGCCAATTTCGATGGATTCCTATGGAAAAAGATAGTCAAGTGTTTTTTATGAACTCTAATTGAAGTCTCGATCTGGTTAACATTGAGAGGGATTGGTTCCCCTGGAACCTAGTGACTGAGAGATATGCTTCTACCATCATATATCATTTGTTCAACAGGTTTGGACTGGCAGCTCGACAAGCTCGACCAGGTGGAATTGTGTTAATTGCTTGATCGCCATCAACTCTTGTGTTATGCTTCTACTCATCATTCTACTTCTATCTACCATCCACGAGAGATACGCTTAGCAAGTCTAAGAAGAAGGCTAGGATATCGAGAAAGGGCAGAGCTAGCGACAATAAGGGCAGCCGAGGTGGAGCCTGATGTAAAAGACACTTAGGTGGAGTTGGAGATAACATTTGAATGGATTTCTGCAGTCCAAGAGAAAAAAAAGTTGTATTAACGAAACAAATGTCCACTAGGACGACATCCGAAGAACTCCTCACCACAAAAGTAGAATACCTAAAGGCGGGTCACAAGATCACGACAGACAAGTTTTTTGCTCGGGTGGGGGTGGTTGAACCTATATATTCTAACCTTGAAAAATTCAAGAAGCTATACAACGCTCCTTCTATTTTTGAACAATGAGGGGAATCTGAGGGGATAATCTGGTGGACGATCTCCATACATTCATATATTCATTTTTTAAGTATAAATACTTGGCTTTTGTTACAAACATTCACACGAATGAAATATGACATTTTTGTTGATTGTTACTTGTGATTAAGCACTTGATTGTTTGTTTATATAATTCACCTATCTTTCTTGGGAATTTATAAAACAAAAATCTTTGTTAAACATAATTTCAGAACTTTCAGAAAAAAGTTTAAATTTTTGATTCATTCTTGGGAACATAGTATGCAACATTTTTTAGTCATATTATTTGCGACTAAGTGTCAAAATATTTTTTTGTAGTGTTATTGCGACCAAGCGCCAGAACTCTTTTTTCGGTCGTCTTTTTGCGACCAAGTATTGAAATAATTTTCGATCTTCTATGAGGCTAAGCGTCAGAACACTTTTTGGTCGTCTTTTTTGTGACCAAGCATCGGTTGTCTTTGTGCAACCAAGCATCAAAACGCTTTTCGGTTGCTTTCTCAGACCAAGTGTCGGAACACTTTTCGGCTGTATTTTTGCGGCCTAATGTCGGAACGCTTTTTGGTTGTCTTTCTGCGACCAAGCATCGAAACACTTCTCAGTCGTCTTTTTGCGACCCAACATCAGAACGCTTTTCAGTTGTCTTATAAAATGCTCGAGCTCTCCGAGATTCGTCGTAGAACGAGGTTCGTCGATCTATTGGTTCCACAAGCTCTTTTCTTGAAATTTTTTTAATCACATTTGTTACATTTTCTAAACGAATTCTAGTCAATTTTTTCATGTTATTATTACTTCTCAAATTTAATGACAAATAAAAACGAAAATAATCATTTTTTTATGGATAAAATTTCTTAAGGTCGTCCCTCTTCCATGTTAGTGGAAGGACTTTACTGTGTATGTCTTCAAATTGTATGCTTGAGAAAAAACTTGATGGTCGTGATGAACGGGCTGGTCTTTTTCTGATCAAGCTTATCGAACGATTGTCCTCTCGTGGCTCAATCAGCCTTCTTCTGAACTAAATCAACAAGAAAAAAAAGTCTTTTTCCGGACATATTTGTTGTAGTATTGAGAGGACCTTTTGTTAATTTTTTCATCTCAGGGCAGTGTTCGTTTTGAATTTCCTCAGATAGATCGAGTGTAAGTGAAGCACTTTCCTCATTTGCATCTCGCCATTCAGTAAGCTCCCCTTCGTAAAAAGACGTTATAGTGATCACTCTTTGACTATAGTGATTATACTTGATCAGCAACAATCCCTCCATTCCATGGGAAAGTACGTATGACATTTTTTCGGTCGACATCATCATAGCGGTTCAAAGATATCAAAGAACCGAAGGAAGCATATCTACACAATTATCTTTTGCAACCGCAACCTTCTTCCCGAGCAAGTTCAGATTGACTTTGCTCACAACTTTGGCTTGATCATTAGTTCATTTGCATTGTACGAACTAAAACTTCAAGTTAGTCCTCTCGCTCCAGCAGAATTCTTTCACCCCTTGATCCGTGATGAGTATCTGGAGAAAGCCATATCAACAAATTATTTCTGTCCAGATAAAAGTTTGAACCACGCCTGCAACGATCCGAGCTAAAGCTTTTGCCTCGATCCATTTTGAAAAGTAATCAATAACAATCAAAAAAAAAATTTCTTCATCCTTTAGAAGAAGGAAAGTGTCCATCAAAAATACCATGAAATGCACATGTTCATACATAGAAAATGTGACATCTATGTATATATTGAAGTTTACATACTAGATATGTAAATAAATTAGAATTCAGGGGTACGTATGTAAATCTTCCAATTAATAAATAAATACAAAAAAAATTGAAAAATAATAAAAAATTAATCCATTGCATTACCCCATGTTCTAAATTTAAACTCCATTTAACCAAAAAATATATAATTTTTATCATTACTTTTCAACCACCTCAACAAATGACACCTGGCGCAATCATCTTCCTCTGCCACGAAGCTGCCCAAAAGCCATCAGACTTCCAACTCTATAAATACCACCTGCCTCTCCTTAACATACCCAACTCCAGTCCTAAAGCCATGGCGGCTCTTCTAGAGTTCACTGAGCCAACAAACCTCCACCCCTCCTTCAACCTCCCCGATTTCTGCTCCCGCAGCTCCCACGATTCTCCGGCAGCCTTCGCCGGCTGGCACTCAGACCTCGATGTCCACAGCTACGTCGGATTCGAAGAGGCACAGCTCTTCGACGATCTATGTCTCAATTTCACTGGGGAATCAGATGCCGCCGCGCCGGCCGTTCTGTCGACGAAGCAGAACGTTGGCCAGCGGAGGAGCGAAGGCCGCGATATGTAAGTTGAATGAAATTCAATCGAATTTTACATAAAAAAATATGTTTGCACGAATCTTAAAGAGATATAAGGGGCCCACCAGTGGAAAGCCAAGGTCCCACCTTTCGACTGTCCGGCTCATGCTAGCCATGTGCCGGCTCAATCTTATATCTAGCGATAACTGCTGGGGGTTTCTTGCTCAAATTGAATGGACAATAACAATCTCCTGAAATCTTTGCGTGATGACCCGAATCTTTCAACCCATCCGCAAACCTGATTATATACCGGCAGAATGCTTTTTCAATCTTCCGCCCCTTTAAACGTCTATTACCTAAAATATCCCCTTATTGTCCCTACTTAATTAAGGTTATAATCGTAATGTTATGGTCCTCTTATTTATAAATAAGGTCTCATTTCACGAATAAACTTTACACAATTTTACTGATCATTCTGCTTCTCTCTTCTCCTTTACCCTCTATTCCCTGGACGTGCCTTCAAAAACATCTACAATAATAATTTTCTATTGGTTGATACAGGAATGCCGAGGAGGTGAAGCGAAGGAAGATCGAAGCGGCCGAATACAGGATTGGGTTCANTTCACGAATAAATTTTACACAATTTTACTGATCATTCTGCTTCTCTCTTCTCCTTCACGCTCTATTCCCTGGTTGTGCCTTCAAAAACATCTACAATAATATTTTTTTATTGGTTGATACAGGAATGCGGAGGAGGTGAAGAGAAGGAAGATCGAAGCGGCCGAATACAGGATTGGGTTCCGGACGAAGTCAGATGTGGAGATAATGGACGATGGATTCAAGTGGAGGAAGTATGGGAAGAAAGCCGTGAAGAGCAGCCCTAATCCAAGGTTTGATTTCAACATCTTCATGAAATACACTTTTTCATGCACGAATAAGATGACATACATATATACATATAAAATTAAAATTTTATGGTTACATTTGTAAAAATGATCATTCAATATATATAGTTTTGCCTGCTTGACCAGCCTCATTGCCTGGTCTATTAGAAACATGTTAAATTGGACCATTCTGCTCAATTTTTTACTTGTCAGCGAACCTTCATTCATTGACTATGTGTGCTTAATAATGTGACATGCTTAATAGTTAATGCAAGAAGCTTTTCGTGCTTTACTGGTTTCATTTTCTGTATATATATATTTATTTAGAAGGGGACAAAAATAATAATCTTTTGATGTTGCCGTGTGATTCGGAGGACCCGGTCTGAAGGCTTCCTTGGGACGGCAACCATTCAGTAATATATATATATATTGGAAGATTGTCATAGGCTATTATACGAGTCTTATGTCACCATCTTTAATGTGTCTAACAATTCGAGTATCATCTCCTTAAGGCTAATTGTGTCAGAGGGGATTCGAAATCCTGACCTGAGGGGTCTTATACCGTGGATGCTAACCAACAAGCCTGAGTACGCGGTACAATAAAGTACTCGTTGAGTAATATATTCTCCTATGGTCAGCCAAGCAAAACTATATATATTTACAGGCTTCCTTGGGACGGCAACCCATTGAGTACTATATATATATATATATATATATTGGAAGATTGACGTAGGCTATTATACGAGTCTTATGTCACCATCTTTAATGTGTCTAACAATTCGAGTATCATCTCCTTAAGGCTAATTGTGTCAGAAGGGATTCGAAACCCTGACCTGAGGGGTCTTATACCGTGGATGCCAATCAACAGACCGGGATACACGGTGCAATAAAATACCCGTTGGGTAATATATTCTCCTATAGAATTAAAAGAAAATAACTAAATTGCTGAATGTAATATTTAAAAAGGAAGATTTACATACACACAACTTCAGATTTTACATATATGCCCCTTATCTATGGAAATGTAAGAAAATAAGATTTAGGTATTAGATATGTAAATAGATATGGATTGGGTGGCATGTATATAAATTGGCCATTTACAAAGATAATTGATCTAGAAAATGAAATTTACAATTATCGAATATTGAACTCGTGATGTCTCACATGTTTACATATTTATAGTCGACTTAAATTTATATCTTTTTCTTGTTTATGATAAATTAAGAGTGTTTGAGGTAGTGGTGTAGTGCCGCACTTTCTTGTTTTAGGGACTTTTATTTTGTCTGCTTTTACAAAAAGCTGTATTTTACAACTAAACTTGGCTATGCGTAGTGGTTGCTTAAAAAGTACGAAATGATCTTTTGAAAAATGAAAAACACGACTTTTTGAATCATAGCTTATTCAAACAGCTGCAGCTGTCCTGAAAGAGATCCATAGGCCAACCACTCTTAAACATAATTTGATTATATTGGTTTGTTTGAGTCGGCTGCAACTTATTAAAAACAGTTGTGAAGTTGCNTTATTTCAAAAAACTAAATTTTAAACGAACCGAACACGAACACAAGCTTTGTTCGTTCGTGTTCGGATCGTTTACACCCCTAAACACGAACATGAATATTTAAATTGAGTCGAACATGAACACACTGTTCACGAGCCGATTTCGAACACGAGCTATTTCAAACGAGCCGAACGCGAGCCCAGCCTGAGCTCGCTCAAGCTCGGCTCGTTTACAGCCCTAGGTGGCATGTATATAAATTGGCCATTTACAAAAATAATTGATCTACAAAATGAAATTTAAAATTATCGAATATGTTTTAATATCATTATTAGATAAAAATAATCAATCGGAATTTATATTCCTCTTACCTCAAGTTATATTAAATAAATTTAAAATCAATTTTTTAAAAACTACGATATGATCTTTTGAAAAAAAAATACACGACTTTTTGAATCATAGCTTATTCAAACAGCTGCAGCTATCCCGAAAGAGATCCATAGCCCAACCACTCTTAAACAAAATTTGATTATATGGGTTTGTTTGAGGCAGCTGCAACTTATTAAAAACAGTTGTGAAGCTGTTGAATAATAATCTGATGCAGGAATTATTACCGATGCTCGAGCTCAGGCTGCGGAGTGAAGAAGAGAGTGGAGCGAGATCGCAATGATCCAAGCTACGTGATAACCATCTACGAAGGAACGCACAATCACAAAAGCCCAGATGAAAGCCGGCACCCATATATGTCCTACGAGGTGCCTCATTCTTCTTCTCCCTGGTCTTCCTGCGCCCAAATAATCCCTAATCTGACGCCTAATTTTACCTGGAACACGCAGTTTGCTCCTTTTTCTTATACTTGATCGATTAGTTAAAGAAACAGAGAGTCCTGAGTTTGTAGATGCATGGCTTCTTCTCGGCCATGGAAAGCCGAGCTTGGAGTTGGTTGAGGCATTCTGACAAACAGTTTGAGGACAGTATTTTTTTCTTANGTCCCTCACTCTTCTTCTCCCTGGTCTTCCTGCGCCCAAATAATCCCTAATCTGACGCCTAATTTTACCTGGGACACGCAGTTTGCTCCTTTTTCTTATACCTGATCGATTAGTTAAAGAAACAGAGAATCCTGAGTTTGTAGATGCATGGCTTCTTCTCGGCCATGGAAAGCCGAGCTTGGAGTTTTGTTGAGGCATTCTGACAAACAGTTTGAGGACAGTATTTTTTTTATATATATATAATGTTGTAGTTGTGAGAAAAGGGGTGTTTGATTCAATTCTATTTGTGGAAGGAAATAGTTGTCTGCTGGCTTCAGTCATGCGTTGCATGTTCTTATGATAATGAAGATTATGGGGATTTCATGTATATTCTTGCAATGAATATCTATGTCTGAATATAAACATCATGCACACACATAAACATAGATGATAACTGAGATTATAATGTTCCAATCTTCTTGTCAAGGGGAGAGGCCAATACTTGAAGATTGTAGGAATATTTGCTTGACATTTTGTTATTGCAATATGAATTGTCAATGATAATGTAGTTTAATTAATAAGTATTGGTCAATGATAGCTTATTCGTAGTAATCGGGAAATATAATAGCGATACGACAATGGTTGCTTCTTAAAGGCTATAATGGTTGTTGGTGGTGGTCGACCGCTATTGTCTGCGATTATTGATTTTCAACTCTCTGCATTAGTTTAGAGTTTACTCTAAGCTGTCTCATCTCCATTCGTGCTAAAAAATGGTTCTATTTATCGTGTTTAGGGTGTGTCAATTTGGTAGATTTAGGTAAAATCTCAAATACTCTATTGAACGCTTCGTATTAATTCTTTTAATCATTGACATGTTTTAATGACCACAAAATTATGTAATCTTACGCTCATTCATTTTCTCTTTTGGAGCTACTCAATTCAAATATAAACATGCTAAATTTAAAGTCAACAATATGAAGCTTTCAATTATAATTTTAGTGTCTTATTTGGGCTCATTTGCACTCATATAGTTTCACTTATTGTGTTATTGGACTTACAACCTCTACATTCATTTTGATAATAAATTCACTGAATGAATAGTTTGAAAAAAGTACTTCCCTAATGTACAAATCCATTTCGCTTCGCTGGCTCACCCCATTCTGCTTCAGCATCTGTCTCTTGTCTGATATATAAGGGCCCGTTTGGGANTATATATATATATATATATATAGAGAGAGAGAGAGAGAGAGAGAGAGAGAGAGAGAGAGAGCCAAGACATACAATTCTCTTAATAATGTTTACTCTACATAGAGCTCTGCAAAGCCAATAAAAAAATTTATTATTATAATTATAAAAATATTATAAGAAAGTATAAACTATATGCATATTAAAAAATAAACATATATCCTGAATATCTTGAATTTTTTAGCCCTCATTTTTAAGCAAAAAGGGGATTAATAAACAAAATCAAGACGTGATTTCTCATAATTAGTCTGGCTTTATGTTGGATAAGTCTACGATGGACGAGGGACTCTATATGTTTGTTGAGAGGTTTGATGAGGGAATTCAGAGAGAGCAAAGAGGATCTACATATGATTTTTATTGATTTAGAAAAAAAAAACTTACTAAAGATTCCAAGAGAAGTTCTAGAAAACAATGGTGCTGATATGACTTATATTCGAGTCATTAAAGATATGTATACTAGAGCTATTACTTGTGTTTGAATTGGAGGAGTGACCAAGTATTTTCCAATTGCAGTTGGACTACATCAAACATAGACTTTAAACCCTTATCTTTTTGCTTTAATTGTCGATGCTCTTACTGGACATTTATAGAAGGATATATCTTGGTGTATGTTTTTCGTTGATGATATCATTCTTTTGGATAAGACTAGAGAAAGAGTTCACGAAAAGTTTAGATTATGGGGTCTACATTGAAGTCTAAAGGCCTTCGTTTGAGTATATCTAAAATTGAATACAAGGAATGTAATTTTAGTAATAGTTGCTGTGGTGACAGAGTTGTCACAATGAGCGATCCAAATCATTGAAAGGTGTCAACGTTTTAGATATTTCAGGTTTAGATGGGACGTTATTATCAGAATTCAGGTTGGTTGGTTCGTTGGAGTGGAGGAATGCATCAAGCTTATTGTGTGATAGAAAATTACGGTTTGGACTTAGAAAGGAAAATTTTATAAGATATTGGTGAGACTTGCAAAGTTTTATAGCGAGGAATGTTGGTCATTAGAAGAGAAGCATAAAAAAAAAGTTAGGTGTTGTTGAAATGAGAATACTTAGGTGAATGAGTGGCTTGATACGTAGAGACAAAATGTGTAACGAATCTATCCATGAAATGGTTGGAGTAGCTACAGTGGTAGAGAAGATTAGAGAAAGCCATCTTGGATGGCTTGGTCACATTAAACGTGGACCATCTGATGATTTTATCAGAAGAGTAGATGTTTTATATTCGACTTATGTTAAGAAAGACAAAAATAAACCTAAAAAGACTTGCGCATATTGATATGACACTCAATAGAACACAATGGCGAAAAAATAATTCTGGGATAAGGGTTGTATCATAAATATCTTGAATTTAAAAATATTAAATTGTATATTCTTAAAGCAATATATTTAATAATATTAATAATTAAAAGAGTGCATGCCTTATTTATCATAATAAAACAGGAAAACAAAAATTATAAGTACTGCACATTTTTTTATCATTTTTTGCCAGCATTTATGCATGATATTTATATTAAAATAATTATTTTTTAAATAAATTATCAATCATGGTACCAAACTTGAATAAATAAATTGATGTCATTTTTAAAATTTTTAATTTGTGACTCATTTTAAGAATATTCTGGACCCCTATATACACACTGATATATATATATATATATATATATATATATATATATA
>JXCR01113389.1:0-15198 GCA_002079205.1 Phalaenopsis hybrid cultivar | reverse complement strand
TGTTGCTAATGGAGCCATTGAGAAGTATCACTTCCTTGAAACAGCTGACAATTGAGGATGATGATGAGGTGGTTGCATTTCCATTTGAGATGGAACGGTGGTTTCTGCAAGTTAGCTTGTCACTTTGTGAGTTATATTTAAGAAGGTTCAAATGCCTGCAGTCTCTCCCTTCCTCCTTGGAAAGCCTCTCTTCACTTAAGACTCTACGTGTGGATATGGCCCCTCTACTCCAGCTGTTGCCGAACATTCCCACCTCTCTGCAACACCTAGTGCTTCGAGAACTCGAATCCTTGCAGTGCCTTCCATATTCTTTGTCGACCATCTCATCCCTCAAGCTGCTACGTTTAGTTGGAATTCCGCTCCTCAAATCATTGCCAGACCTCCCTCCCTCTTTGTTGGAGTTGTATCTACATGATCTTGATCAACTGGATTGCCTGCCTTTTTCCCTTGCAAGACTTTCCTCTCTCCAAAAACTTGAAATCATAAAGGTTCCTAAACTGCGAGAATTACCAGACCTCCCTCCCTCTTTGTTTAAGTTGTTTCTATATGATCTCCGNTGCCTGCCTTTTTCCCTTGCAAGACTTTCCTCTCTCCAAAAACTTGAAATCATAAAGGTTCCTAAACTGCGACAATTACCAGACCTCCCTCCCTCTTTGTTTAAGTTGTTTCTATATGATCTCGATCAACTGGATTGCCTGCCTTCTTCCCTTGCTAGCCCATCTTCTCTCAAAAAACTTTACATCATAAAGGTTCTTAAACTCCCAGAATTACCAGACCTCCCTCACTCCTTGGAATATCTGAGTATAGAAAATTGTCAACAAGAATTGATGGAGCACTATTGCACTCATTCCTAATGTTTATATTTCTAGGTAGTGGTCCGCAAAATACACGTCAACATTGCATTTAAAACCCTTTATATATATATATGTGTTAGAGCTAGCTTATTTATGAATATTTGTGCAATTCATGGAATTCTAAATCAATTCCTTCCCATGGTATGTGAGGACTTGCANTCAAATCATTGCCAGACCTCCCTCCCTCTTTGTTGGAGTTGTATCTACATGATCTTGATCAACTGGATTGCCAGCCTTCTTCCCTTGCAAGCCTACCTTCTCTCCAAAAACTTCAAATCATTAAGGTTCCTAAACTGCAAGAATTACCAGACCTCCCTCCCTCTTTGTTTGAGTTATTTCTATATGATCTCGATCAACTGGATTGCCTGCCTTCTTCCCTTGCTAGCCTATCTTCTCTCAAAAAACTTTACATCATAAAGGTTCTTAAACTCCCAGAATTACCAGACCTCCCTCACTCCTTGGAATATCTGAGTATAGAAAATTGTCAACAAGAATTGATGGAGCACTATTGCACTCATTCCTAATGTTTATATTTCTAGGTAGTGGTCCGCAAAATACACGTCAACATTGCATTTAAAACCCTTTACATATATATATATATATATATATATATATATATATATATATGAGCTATCTTATTTATGAATATTTGTGCAATTCATGGAATTCTAAATCAATTCCTTCACATGGGTATGTGAGGACTCGCTATTTAGTTAGATTCATGTTCTGTTATAGTGTTATGTGGATGCTTATTGTAATATGCAATCACAGTTTTTTTTATTTTTTTATTTTTTTTTATTTGAAGAATTATTTGATTGTGTTGTATTTTGATGATTGTGAAGCAGAGAAGAGACAGAGTTAGATGGAAGGAGGAATATGTGTTTACTTTGGGAGATTAGCAGGTGCTTTTATCGTAAAAGCTATAAANATTGCCTGCCTTCTTCCCTTGCTAGCCTATCTTCTCTCAAAAAACTTTACATCATAAAGGTTCTTAAACTCCGAGAATTACCAGACCTCCCTCACTCTATGGAATATCTGAGTATAGAAAATTGTCAACAAGAATTGATGGACCGCTATGAAGAGCCATCAGGCTCTGATCGGCACAAGCTTGCACTCATTCATAATGTTTATATTTCTGGGTAGAGTAAGGAGAGGAGTGGTCGGCATAATACACGTCAACATTGCATTTCTAGCTTATTTATGAATATTTGTGTAATTCATGGAATTCTAAATCAATCCCTTCACATGGGTATGTGAGGACTTGCTATTTAGTTAGAGTCATGTTCTGTTATAGTGTTATGTGGATGCTTTTTTTTTTTTTTGTGAAGAATTATTTGATTGTGTTGTATTTTGATGATTGTGAAGCAGAGAAGAGACAGAGTGAGATGGAAGGAGGAATGTGTGTTTACTTTGGGAGATAAGCAGGTGCTTTTATTGTAAAAGCTATAAATTTTTAACAATTCAAGCCTAAAAGAATCCTAAGAGCTCATTTGGACCTCACCTCACATCATTTAGACCTAAAATGTGGCGGCAACTTTCTGTCAGCGGTTTAATTTTTCCAAAAAAAATAAAAATTTATAATAAACACTGCATCTAGCTTATCAACATATTATTTTTAATCAATTTATCAACAGATTATTCAATAANTTATTTGATTGTGTTGTATTTTGATGATTGTGAAGCAGAGAAGAGACAGAGTGAGATGGAAGGAGGAATGTGAGTTTACTTTGGGAGATTAGCAGGTGCTTTTATTGTAAATAGAGATGTTTATGTGTGGAATGTATAAAATGGTGTGTTTGGGTTGCCTAAACCCATATAAAACGTCATTCTAATAAATTAATGTTTTGATAGTAATTTTATGATGTTTTGATTATTATTTTTTATTTATTTATTTGAGTTAGAGATTTTATTCAGGTTTATAAATATTTGGAAAATCAATATTTGTAATTTGAGGTAGAGATTCTATTCATTTTTTATATGCTATTTATGAAAGCTATATTTTTTTTAACAATTCAAGCCTAAAAGAATCCCAAGAGCTCATTTGGACCTCACCTCACATCATTTCCTCGAAATATTTATTTTCACATTAAGGGCCCGTTTGGGGTAGCTTATATGGTGCAGTAGAATTTTGAAAACGCACCTGACCTCTTTAGGTAAACTGCATTTTGGCAGCTTATGCGTCTTCAAAACGCTGAAAACAGTGTTTTCACACCGCAATTATTTAGATGTGGCGGCAGTTTTCTGGCAGCGGTTTAATTTTTTCAAAAAAAATAAAAATTTATAATAGACACTGCATTNTTGGGTAAACTGCATTTTGGCAGCTTATGCGTCTTCAAAACGCTGAAAACAGTGTTTTCACACCGCAATTATCTAGATGTGGCGGCAGTTTTCTGGCAGCGGTTTAATTTTTTCAAAAAAATAAAAATTTATAATAGACACTGCATCTAGCTTATCAACATATTATTTTTAATCAATTTATCAACACATTATTCAATAAGCTGCAGCTGTCCTAAACAGACCCTAAATTTGATAAATTAATCAGTATAATGAAAAAAAATGTATATATTAATAAATGTTCTGACTAAATCATTCTATTTCTATTCAACCAATACTTTAAGGGGGGATTTACATACATACCAACTAATTATTATGCATTTATATATCTAACATTTAGGCTTTAATTTTACACTTATACCTCCCTAACTTCAATTTCACATAAAAATATATCATTTTTACGCATAGAAAAGGTCGCATGAACTTTGAGGTCNGTTCTGACTAAATCATTCTATTTCTATTCAACCAATACTTTAAGGGGGGATTTACATACATACCAACTAATTGTTATGCATTTATATATATAACATTTAAGCTTTAATTTTTCACTTAGACCTCCCAAACTTCAATTTCACAAAAAAATATATCATTTTTCGCATAGAAAAGGTCGCATGAACTTTGAGGTTTAGATATTTAAACAAATAAGAAGTGAGTGGTATGTATGTAAATCTTCCAACATTAATTACATCGTCCTCGCTCCAAACCATCGCCCACCGCTCATCCCTAACCTTTCTCTTGACCGACTATCTTCTCTTCTTCACTTCCACAGCCATGGCAGACTGGCTTGTTGGTCCAGTCATGGATAGGATCATCAACGCTTGCTCTGATTACCTGCAAGATCAATTCAGATGGCAGACAGGCATGAAGGAGGAGCTTGAAAGGCTGCGAGTGAACCACCCTAAGATCCAAGCTGTCGTCTCTGCTTTTTCCACTCAAGCAGACATCTCTGATCAAAATCCGGCGCTCAACGACTGGATATGGCTGCTTAGAGATGCCATCGATGAGGCAGATGATTTGATCGATGAGTTGGAGTACATGAAGTTTAAAAAACAGCTGATCAAAAATAAGAAGCGACGAAAGGTGCGTTTGGCCATTAGCTTTTTAAAGAGAACAGGACAACGTGCTCTCAAAATTGATCCCTACTTGAAGAGACTGACGGAGGTTGTGCAGAAACTCGATAAAGTTTCAGCTGAGGTTGGCACTTTCCTTCATCTTGCAGAAAACGCCAAGCAGCAGCAGCAGAAGCAGGAGCTTGAGTTGTACAAAACTCGTGAAACAGGATCCTTGCCTAAAAATGACCTAGTCGGTCGAGGCGAGGATATGGAGTTTGTTATGCAGTGGTTGAGGAAGCCATCAAATGAAGATCCAACTCATATTACTTTGTACAAGAACATTTCTCTTTTATCTATAGTGGGTCATGGTGGAATGGGTAAGACGGCTCTCTTACAACATGTCTATCAAGATCTGAAAGAGGAGTTTGATCTTAAAATGTGGGTTTGTGTTTCCAACAACTTTGAAGTGAAAAAAGTCATAGCAGATATGTTGGAATGTCTTAAAATGAAGAAGCCTGATGTAGAGTCACTTGATGCGCTTCAAAGAAGTCTTAAATCTGAGGTGATGTCCAAGAAGTTCTTACTTGTGCTTGATGATGTTTGGGAGGAGGAGCAGGAGAGTGATAAAAGCAAATGGGAGAATGTGTTCTCCCCTTTAGCTTATGGAACTTTGGGAAGTAAGATTTTGGTAACAACTCGGATGGATTCAGTTGCGACGGTGATTGCAAAGGTGATAAAAAAGAAGAAGAAAACATTGAGATTAAAGGGCTTGGGGGATGATGAAAGTTTGCAGCTTCTCAACACCCACGCATTTGCTGATGTAGATAACCTTGATAATCATAAACAATTAAGAAGCATTGCTAGAGAGATTGTTAAAACTCTCTCAGGGTCTCCTTTGGCAATTAAAGTTGTTGGTGGTGTTCTGAGTTCTAGCTTGAATGTGAGTCATTGGATAAGAGTTTTAAACAGTGATATTGGAAGTGCTAGCCTTGGTCAGAGCAACATCATGCACATCTTAAGATTGAGCTACACATTCCTCCCAAGACCTTTACAGAAATGTTTCACATTTTGTAGCATATTTCCGCAAGATCATAACTTTATTAGAGATGATTTAGTCAAAATGTGGATTTCATTGGGTTTCATTCAGACACCTTCAATTTCAGGAGAGACCATGGAAAATATCGGAGGCAAGTGTTTTGATATTTTGGTCAAAAAATCTTTCTTTGACAATTTTGAACCATATTACAAGATGCATGATTTTTTACATGAATTAGCACAATCTATTTCTGCACAAGAATGCTTCAGAGTTGTGGGGGATAAAGAACCTTTTAGAATTCTGAAAACTATTCGACATTTATTTGTTGAAACTTCCAATATAGAAGTATTGAGAAAGATTATTGAGTTTAAAAATTTGCATTCACTTTTTTTGAGATACCGGGGAGATGATCAAGATTTTATTCAAATACTTACTGAGCTTTTCAAATCATTGAGAAGGATTCGGTTGATGTTCATATATTATATGGATCTCAAATTGATACCTGAGGAGATTGCAAATTTGATACATCTCAGATACTTGAATATACGTTATACTGATATCACTCGACTGCCAAAAACTCTAAACAATCTTCATCACTTACAGTTCATAGTCTATAAAAATTTTAAGTGGAACCTTTGTAATGATCGCAGAAAATTGCAGAAAGCCTTGTCTGAGATGCCTGGAATTGGAATGTTGAAGTCTCTTCGAGAACTGGATTGGTTCTCTGTTAAGAATGAGAAGGGTTTTAAAATTGGGGAGCTGGAACATTTGAATGAGCTTCGCAGATTAAGGATCAGTTCTCTTGAAAATGTGAAGGATGCTAAAGAAGCATGCATTGCCAAATTATGTGAAAAGAGAAACCTAACAGATTTGTCGTTAGACTGGGGTGATGAAAGTAAAACCTTGAGGAACACTTTAGATACTGTCTTAGATGAGGAAGTGCTCGAAAACCTTCAACCACACAACAAACTAGAGCATCTACGCATATATGCATACATGGGTGCAAAGTCTGCACGGTGGATGTATAATGCCAATTATATCTCCAATCTAAAATTCATTGAGTTGTCTAGATGTTTGGAGTGGGAAACTCTTCCACCTTTTGAGCAGCTTCCCTTTCTTAAGACTCTGTTCCTTCATAACATGCCAAAAGCAAAGTGTTTTTATAATAAATTTCATGGGAATGGTAAGGCTTGTATTTTTCCATCACTAGAGCGGCTAGATATTACGAAATTAGAAGCATTAGAGCATTGGTTTGATGCAACAGAAGATGTTTGGCCTTTTCCTTGCTTACATATACTCAGGCTCAAAGACTGCCCAAATTTGCAGGAGTTGCCCTCTAGACCTCCAAATCTTTGGAACTTGGAGATAGATAACGTTGGGTGGAAAGCTTTTAACTGGCTACCAGGTATTGATGACAGTTGTCGCTACATTTCTATTAAAAATTGCAGCAATTTTAACTATATTAGACAACAGAAGAATTCAGAGACATTCAATAAAATAATCAACAAAGTCATTGTAAATGATCTGTCTGTGTTGCTAATGGAGCCATTGAGAAGTATCACCTCCTTTGAAGAGCTTTCCATTGAGGAAAATGATGACCTGATTTCATTTACAATTGAGGCAGAGCAATGGTTTCTACAATTTAGCTTGTCCCTTCTTGAGTTGAACTTTAGAAGGCTCAAATCCCTTCAGTCTCTCCCTTCATCCTTGCCAAGACTCTCTTCACTTCAGGTTCTGTGTGTTCAAGAGGCTCCTCAGCTCCAGCAACTGTCGAACATTCCCGCCTCTTTGGAACGATTAGACCTTGAGAAGCTCGAATCTTTGCAGTGCCTGCAATCTTTATCAGCCATCACATCCCTCCAGTATCTAACTTTAGAAAGCATTCCACTCCTCAAAGCGTTGCCAGACCTCCCTCCCTCTTTGTATGAGTTGAGACTTAAAAACCTTAATCAATTGGATTGCCTGCCTTCTTGCTTTCCTGCCCTTTCTTCTCTCCAAACACTTAACATCATAAAGGTTCCTCAGCTCCGAGAATTACCAGGCCTCCCACCCTCTTTGCTTTCACTATTTCTAGAAGGTCTTAATCAACTTGATTGCCCGCCTTCTTTCCTTTCCAGGCTTTCTTCTCTTGATAAGCTTGTCATTATTAACCTTTCTCAACTCCGAGAATTACAAGGCCTTCCTCCCGCTTTGTCTAAACTGCAACTTGAAGATCTTGATCGACTGGATTGCCTGCCTTCTTCGCTTGCCAACCTTTCTTCTCTCCGTGTACTTTGGATCATAAATGTTCCTCAGCTTCGGGATTTGCCAGATCTTCCTCCTTCCTTGGAACACCTAGTAATCGAGGACTGTCATCCAGAGTTAATGGAGCGCTATAAAGAGTATTCAGGCTCTGATCGGCACAAGATCGCACACATTCCTCTAGTCGAAATTTATACTTAGAGTAAGCAAAGGAGTGGTTCGAAAAGTACGCATCAACATGGCCACTCTAAAGCAATCCCTTCCTATCAGCATGTGAGGACTTGTTATTTAATCATATTCATGATATGTTATGTGCATGCTTACTGTAATAAACCAATCTAATGACTGCTTTTGATGAGCAACTAAACTATCCGGTTCAAGAAATTGCTCATTGTTGTGTGATTCAACATCTTTCAAGAGCAATTGGGATTTTGTCTAGTGAGAGCTCCTAGATTGAATTATAGCTGGCATAGAATGGTTTCTGAATGTTTGGTAGATTACTTCATTTTAAACATCAAAGTGATGATGTAGATTTAAAAATCAAAAGTATAACAAGTCCTATTAAATTGCATTAAAGTTTAAATATTGATGATTTCCCCTCCTTCATTTGGATATATGGACTTGCTTCAAGGCTCTCCGAAGCAGTGAAAAGACATATGGACTTGCTTCAAGGCTCTCCGAAGCAGTGAAAAGACATGCAGGGGCTGATTTGTCTTTGTCTGCAAGCAGGAGTTGTAGATTCAAACCTAAACTTGAGTGCCTATTATAATGGCATTAGCCTTGCACGAACATTCGCACAATTCATTCAAAGACGTTGCAATATCATCCATGGTGCAGAAGAGTGATCTTTCACTCACCATCATTGGCATGAAAACCACACAATAAATAAATAAAGCATTTACATACCTACCACCCAATTCTTATGTAATCGCGTGCGCACACACACAGACACACATAGACACAGTAATTTTATTTTTAATTTTAAAAAGTGAAATACACCTTAATTTGATGCATGGGTAAGATGTCATTTATGTAAAAATTGAAGTTTAGGCATTAAATATATAAATACATAATAATCGAGTGTATGTGTGTAAATCTTTCCCAAAAAGTGGATAACATAGTAATAGTGCTGGAATCAAAGCTGGAAGAAATTTAGTTTCAGGTACATTTATGCATGTTGCATTTATAATAAAGTTATATACAAAGCTGGAAGAAATTAGTTTCAGGTACATTTATGCATATTGCATTTATAATAAAGTTATATACAATGTAAGACATGCACATCATATCTACCGTCACCATAACAAAAATGGCAACTTTAAAGCAGAGTAGCCAAACAATTCTGGAATTCATTTGATTCATGAGGTCATCCAGCAGCTTACCAGTAGATGCTCAAGAACGCACCTCTAGTAGGAGATAGCAGGTTGAGGATGAACATATTTGTAAACCCTGCGTCCAAAGTACATAAAACAGTGTATAAAGACGCAGTATAGTAAGAGCAGAATAATTCTTACGTAGCTCATGGCTCAGAAAAAATTTATAAAATCAAAACAGCAATAGTTTCTATCACTGACTGCTGAACGCAGTTAAAATGATAATTTTGACACATTTTCTTTCTAAGTATTTGCTGCTGCAAACATACAAAAGAAACATCAACGCAAAGAAAAAATCATTCAGCAGAACTAATAGTCCAAAATGATGATTCAGTTTGGAAAGTTTTGAAAGCAGAACTACTCTCCTTTTATATCAATGAAATTATTAGTCATATCTGTTAAATTCGGAAATATTCAATTATCATTCCTGGCTATGAAAATAACAGAATAAATGTATTATCATTAGGCAAACCTTTACCTAGGATTTTCGACCCCTCTGTAGCACGATCAATTTCACAAGGAGCAAGTTCGTCTAATTTCCTGATAAAAGAAGACATCATCATTATATGGATAAAAAAGTAGAATGTCATTTGAGAATTCCATCAAATCATGCTTCAACAATCATCAAACAATCATTAGAAATAAGGTCCGGAAGAATTACGTTTGTGTTCCGGAGCTAAGCTGACTCTCCAACGATAATCTTAAATCAGAAGTTCCTGAATCTGATATCCGTGCCGGTGAAGAATCGTTGGCTTTATCAAATCTGACATTCTCCTAATAAAAGTACCAGAAATCAGGTGGTGTTTTGCATCTTCCACAGCGAAACAATTGAGGAAGATTTACATATATACCACTCAATTCTTATATAGTTTCATATCTAACACCTAGGCTTTAATTTTTACATATTTGCTACCTAATCAATGCATGAAAAAGGAACATTTCATTTTTTAAAAATCAAAATAGTGGTATTTTTTATGTGAGCTAAAAAATATGGGTGGTATAAATGTTGAAAACTGAAGTTCAGGTGCTAAATATGTGAATGCATAAGAATTGGATGGTATGTAGGTAAATGCTCCAGCAATTAAATGAAAAAGGAAGTTCTGCCTATTAGTCATTAAACTTACTCCAGAATCTGCGCACATCCATCCAGGAATATTTTTGGACAAAAGATTAATGTAATGTTCCATAGCTACCTCTGGTATCATGCTTCCCAGTCTTTGCCAAGCTTGCCTTGCACATATCAGTCAGTGAGCTCATGACTTGCAAATGAAGTATGTAGAAAAAAATAATCTACAAGCAAATAAACTACAAATTAAGAGGTTATTTGGTTAGATGTCAGCGTTAATGATATTAATGACAAACAGCCACCTCATTTTCACCATGCATAATTTCAGTTATCGATACGTAAGCATTGGATGATAATATCTCTCTAGTTACTAATACGTTTAGCACTTAATTAATCCATAACAATGTCCAATGTTCATTCCAAGGATGTTGTGAAATTCATGTTTAGTATTTCTTGTTTTCTATATTCTTAGTTGTGTATATATCACTTGAATTCAATAGAAATCCTCGCAAAACAATTACAAATCTCATAGAGCTCAATTACCCTCTCTTACTCGAGATCACAATCTTCTCTGCTATATCAATGATACGACAATCTTCTCCACTATATCAATGATACCTTTAGACAACCACCTCCTACAATTTTACAAAACAAATTCCTACTCCAATCCCCTCCATGCCAATCGGATCCAACTCGCCCAACTTCCATGCCATCTTTGCTCTCTCTAAGTGTCTTATGGTCTATGTAGTTTCTTCAACCTCATTCAAAGATGCTTGTGATAATGGAGTTAACCCAAGCCACAAAAGAAAAAGTAAATATTATTACTGAAAACAAATATGTGGTTACAACCAACACACTTGAAAAGAAAAATATAACAACACGCACATGGAAATCAGAAATGCAACAAATGACAACACCAACTCAAATTATGGTGGATCTCGAAATGGTGGTGGTGATCAGCGAGGGTCTGGAAGGTGGTGGGATGGTGGACGGATGCCAGCTGAAAACAACAAGGCAATGACTTTCCGAGTTCCAGACGATAAGTACGCGATAAATATTGACATGCCACGGCTATTCGGGATGATGGCAGCAGAGGAGGGCTGAAACAAAAGTGACAGTGAAGATGGAGGGCTGGAACGCTGTTGGCAACGAGGATAGAGGGCTGGAATGGTGAAGGGGGGTGCGGTGGACTACGGAACAGCCAAAGGAAAGCTGTCATGGGTAGGGGCAATGAAGAAAAAGGGTTGGACAGCGAGTAACTGTTAGGAAAACAGCAAAAGGGCTGTTGTCGGAGACCATGATACAACCAAAGCACCACCTTAAACTCTAGAATGCAGCCCTCAAAGGAAAGAAGAGATGTCAGTAACTGTCCCAATACAAAACACATAAAAACTGAATCTAAAATATCAGGAATACAAATATATAATAAGAGAAAACTAGGAGCAGGCTCAGAGGACCTGATTGACTCCTCGGAAGATAAGAAACATAGACCGGTTCGGTCTAGGCGAAGCAACAGATTGAGCAGAATTGTCCTCTTGGGGGATGAGATCCCGCTTTCGCTTGCGGACGATCAGTGTTAGACGCTCCCGCGTCAGTTTGGGATAAACTCACCAATCTTTATGCTAGCCAACTCACTTCAATATTTACTTTTTGAAAGAAAAAATTGTCACAAAATTCCAATGAAGATTGCGAGTGAAGATAAGATCACTATCCTAGAGGAAGTTGAAACTTTAGGGCTAGGAAACTTAGACACTTCCAGATACCTTAGATGTCCATGAAGGACATGTACATGTCTCTGATATGCCCCAACGCATATTTAACACACTTAAAATTATGTCAAAATTTCAGAGAAAATTAAATTTTTTACTGGATCGGGCATGACCGACACAAGTTAGACACATAAATAAAACACCTACGATGTGCACATTCCATGAGATATAGTACATGAACAATATCCAACCCTCATCTCTGTGTTGTATGGGGACTCGCATCACAGCTCTTCTTGCATCACAACGCTATTTATAAAACAATAACCCAACCCTCTTGCATCATTTTACCTTTTCACTAAAATATGAAAATTCGCAATAAAATCTCAATCAATATTTTTCCTTTTTATCAAATGCCTTATGATTTGATTATGCAAGCATAAACGCAAAAAGATCCGATAATTCAAAAAAATAATCAAATTGGCCATATTATAAATAGCAATGCTTCGAGTGTTATGTATATAATTATCTCCATCATTTATTATCATTTGTTGAAATATTAAATGGAATTCATACTTTTACATTCTCTTTTATCTTGATTGTTTTTAAAGATGCTATGATTATAAAAGAATGTGAGTTTTTGAATCAATATGTTAAATCTACTTTAAGGCATGTTTGGTGGCATCCTATTAATTGGATTTAGCCATGGATTTAACTGAAATCCAACCAAACACCAAAAAAATAAAAATTAAATCCAACGCTTCATTAAATTCTTAAAGGGTATAAGAGATTAAGAGTAGACAAATTTTTATTTCAAAATATTATTTATTATTTAACTCTCTTATACCTTCACACTTTTAATGACTAACTCATAGGATGCCATTGAGTTACTATTTATGCCTGTTAACTTGTCAATTCAGTGCTTAACCTATTGGAAACTAATGTTAAACATTGCCTTTGCTAAAAAGTGAAAATAAATTTATGCCCTATGTATTATTGAATTACAATTGCTTGCAAACCGGTTATGTTATGTGAATTTGAGTGCTTGATAACAATAAAATTTAAGTATACGTATATAATATCAAACTACACTTGATGAAATATTAAGAAAAAATACTATACATTATATATTTTATATTAATAATTTATAAAATATAAGATTTTGTTTATGGTATCTCATTTTCTACTTTTTTACAATTATGATGTGTTGATAAATATGTGCTATGTTCGCTTCCATGCTTAATATCTTTATCGACAAGCCTTTCATCCGCTTCAAACTACATTAACAATGGTAATTTTGTGAAGTAAAATTACATTGCTGTAGCCCAAGAAAAAGAATACATCGAGTGGCACCTCTTACACTTTCATATGGAGCAACCAAGGAAAGAGAATAATGGTATAAATGCAAAAAACTTCTTGATTGTCATGCAAGGTAAAGGTATCAATTTTGTGCTCCTCAATGACATGAANGTTGGGTGGAAAGCTTTTTAACTGGCTACCAGCTATTGATGACGGTTGTCGCTACATTTCCATTAAAAATTGAAGCAATTTCAACTATATTAAAGAACAAAAGAATTCAGAGTCATTAAAAAAATAATCAACAAAGTCGTTATAAAAGATCTGTCTGTCCTGCTAATGGAGCCATTGAGAAGTATCACCTCCTTTGAAGAGCTTTGCATTGAGGAAAATGATGACATGGATTCATTTACAATTGAGGCAAAGCAATGGTTTCTGCAATTTAGCGTGTCCCTTCTTGAGTTGAACTTTAGAAGGCTCAAATCCCTTCAGTCTCTCCCTTCATCTTTGCCAAGACTCTTTTCACTTCAAGCTGTGTGTTCTAGAGGCTCCTCAACTCCTGCAGCTGTCCATCATTACCGTCTCTCTGGAAGGATTAGATCTTGGGAAACTCGGATCTTTGCAATACCAGCCATCTTTGTCAGCCATCACATCCCTCAAGTATCTAACTTTGGAAAGCATTGCACTTCTCAAATCATTGCCAGACCCCCCTCCCTCTTTGTATGAGTTGAGACTTAAAGACCTTAATCAATTGGATTGCCTGCCTTCTTGCCTTCCTACCCTTTCTTCTCTCCAAACTCTTAACATCATAAAGGTTCCTCAGCTCCGAGAATTACCAGGCCTCCCACCCTCTTTGCTTTCACTATTTTTAGAAGATCTTAATCAACTGGATTGCCCGCCTTGNTGCTTTCCTACCCTTTCTTCTCTCCAAACTCTTAACATCATAAAGGTTCCTCAGCTCCGAGAATTACCAGGCTTTGCTTTCACTATTTTTAGAAGATCTTAATCAACGGGATTGCCCGCCTTCTTTCCTTTCCAGGCTTTCTTCTCTTGATAAGTTTGTCATTGTTAACCTTTCTCAACTCCGAGAATTACAAGGCCTCCCTCCCGCTTTGTCTAAGCTGCAACTCGAAGATCTTGATCGACTGGATTGCCTGCCTTCTTCGCTTGCCAGCCTTCCTTCTCTCCATGTACTTTGGATCATAAATGTTCCTCAGCTTCGGGATTTGCCAGACCTTCCTCCTTCATTGGAACACCTGGTAATAGAGGACTGTCATCCAGAGTTAATGGAGCTCTATAAAGAGAATTTAGGCTCTGATTGGCACAAGATCGACCACATTCCCGTAGTTGAAATTTTTATACCAAGGTAGAGTATTCGGAGAAGTGGTTCGAAGAGTACGCATCAACATGATATCCAAAACTCTTTTCAATATATATTAGATCTCTACCTTATTTATGAGTTGTTATGTAATTCTACGCCAATCTAAAGCAATCCCTTGCTATCAGCATGTGAGGACCTTGCTATTTTAATCACATTTATGCTATGTTATGTGCATGCTTATTGTAATAAACTAATATAATGACTGGCGTAGAAGATGACGGGTTCTTTCCATGCTTAACTAAGCTTTACCTCATAGATTGCCCAATTTTGCAACAGTTTTCCTTTTTACCTCCTAAGCTGAAAACATTAAAGATCAATAATATTGGGTGGAAAGCTTTGAACTGAAAACAAGTCACTATCAACTGTTGCAACATTTCAAAAAATTTTCCTCTTTGCTCATTAAAAATCTTTCGTTGTCCAAACCTGACATCTCTTCCTCTAGCTGATGAAATAGTAAGACTTGAAGCACTGAGAAACTTGACAATTCAGAATTGCCCCGCTCTGATCTCTCTCAATGGACTGCAAGAAGCAAAGTTCATTGAGAATTTCCCGCTCATATTGGGCAATCATAGTATAACCGACCCATCTGTGTTGCTAATGGAGCCATTGAGAAGTATCACCTCCTTGGAATAGCTGACAATTGAGGATAATGATGAGGTGGTTGCATTTCCATTTGAGATGGAACGGTGGTTTCTGCAAGTTAGCTTGTCACTTTGTGACTTATATTTAAGAAGGTTCAAATGCCTGCAGTCTCTCCCTTCCTCCTTGGAAAGCCTCTCTTCACTTAAGACTCTTCATGTGGATATGGCCCCTCTACTCCAGCTGTTGCCGAACATTCCCACCTCTCTGCAACACCTAG
>JXCR01113377.1:0-15251 GCA_002079205.1 Phalaenopsis hybrid cultivar | reverse complement strand
CTGGAGAACATTTTAGTATGCGCATATCGTGTCTCTGCAGCTTTGGCTGCTCTTAACAGCTTGCCGGTACATCTTCTTGCTTACACATATTCACATGTGAATTATTGCTGGTGTACCTTCAATTTTAATAAGAGAGCTGCTTTTTATTTGTTCTTTTTGTTTTTCTTCCAATATAGCTTAAGGAGGCAATTGATGCCACATTATTTGAAAAAAAAAAGAACATTTTCGTCAAGCTAGTTGTCTGGATTTCTGTTTATTTTTAATGTACGAAACTAACACGGACCTGAAATTGTAGATGATTGTTCCGTTTGGTGAGGTCATTATTGGAATAAGTGAAAAATTAGAATGATACGTATTATGTTTAGAAGATTAAAGATCTAAAATTAGTAGAATAAAATCTGATTCTATGTAATAGAACTCTTACAGGTGTTAGCTTAAAGCGCATAGCATCAGATAAAGTAATTGCCAAGTGTAATGGATTTATACTACCATGCAAAGGAGTTGGAATATAGTCAGCAATGTAACTTCTAGATTTAAAGATGGATTGTGAAATGGAGGGTACCTCTATAAGATAAAATTAATTAAACTGGAATTTGCCAAACATTGTATGAACCTCCCCCGACTTTCGGAAAAAGTAAAAGAAAAATCATCTTTATTTTGGCATGTTTTCTATCTAGAATCAATGAAGAGACAGTCTTATTGCTAGAATAAAGATAAACAACAATTCGAGGATGCCAGTAACTCCAAAAATCTGGAGGGCAGATTTAGAAAAGAGAAATACAGATTAAAAAACTTTATTTAATTGTTAATTAATGAAACCTATTTTAGATCCTTTTTATTACCAATCCCTTAAAATTAACCTTGTCCTCAAGCTCAAACATGTAGTAGTCGACGAGGTTGCAGGGTGGAGTCAGATTTGTGTAGAAGCAGCCACATTTGTGGATTTTGGAATGAATAAGATGAGTTTCTGTTTCTCTAAATCTCCTCTCCAGATTTTGAGTTATAGGCATCATTGATTTGCCATTTATCTTAATCCCAACCGTGGGTTCATATCATTGACCTAATAATCCAACTAAACTCGAATATCTATTAATTATTTAAATGTTAGGATAAAAAACCTATTTGAGGTCCCTAACAATAACCTAATTGCAATACTTTGAGAAAATCTAATAGATTGGCCTAACAGGTTTTCTTTCTTGATGGTGAATATATTCTGTACACTGCTCTTCATTACATCAACTGGCTAAATCCCAGGAAGCGACGCAGGGCCGCGAAAGTTTTGCTTATTGGTGGGACCACCCTTTCAGTTATTGCTTTCTCCAGGCTCATTTACTTCACATACCGTTCTGTAAGCTATTCTGCTGGAATTGGTTTGTTGTGAGATGAAGAACAAGATCATTACTGGATGTAAATTATCAGTTTTCTTCAGTTTATCTTTGTTACTGCGAATCTGTTTTGATGGCAGCATTGATTCAGATCTGGTAAGCAAAATGTTAAGAGCTGGAAGCTTGGCTTGTGAATCCTGCAATTTGAATGTCTGTGATTTTGAAGAAATTGATTTTGATTTGTTTTTTTTTCCTATTTCTTTCTATAACAGGGCTGATAGAAGTTTTTGCAAGCATTGTCTGAACTTCTTTTACTGTATATTTTACTGGCTGTTGAAAAGTTCTACAAGTGTTAGATTTTAGAATGTATTGTTTTCTTGAAAGATTTACATGCCACTTAATTCTTATGCATTTGCTTATCTAACATATAACATCAAAACTTATACATATGCCACTTTATCCTTACATGAAAAGACCAAAGTGATATTTTTGATGTGATATGAAAGCTTTAGAGTAGCTGCTAGGTTTATAAATTTGTAAGAATTGGTTGATATGCTTGTAAATGCCTCTATTTTCTTCTCTCAACATTGAGCGAGTATTGGATTAATGTATAGCTTGTGCAATTGCCTCTATTTGCTATCCTACAATAATTTAGCTGCAAAAAATGTTTGTCCGTGCTTTATCATTTTCCACTTGTTAGTTTAGCTGCAAATTAATTAAAAAATGTTTGTTCGTGTTTTATAATTAATTTGGATTAATTCTTTCTTTTAAAAGATTAATCGGAGGCGATGATTCGAGCTCTCAACCAATCTCATGTGTCTAACCACACGATCTTGCACTACAGGGCAATGCGGTCAGGCGGGCTCAAACTCGTGATCCTAGGGGACTAAGACTAACAATGCAATTTCCAGCTAAAGAGTCACAGTTTGCATCATGTGAGTGTGCACACACACTCCGGTGTATATATATATATATCTATATATACAATTTTCTATATATGAAAAAAATCATTAAATTGCAAAATTTATGCTAAATTAAAAGTAAAGTAGTTTTAATATTAATATCATTATATTGTACGGCAATGTGATATTCTATTATTTTCTTTCACATGTTCAGTACTCAAGTACTTGTTTTGAAAATACTAATTAAATTCATTCAAGTCATTAAAATCTAATAAATTACTCAATAATAAAGATAATCATTCTCCTTCTACAAAACGAGATTTTAACTATACCTTAAATCTCAATAAAAAATATCAGTGTAAACTAAATATATTGTTTCATTTTTCTCAGAAATTCTAAAGTAAAATGTGTAAGCACAAATTCCAATGAGATTTGATGATTGACAGAGAAGATGACGTGACAGTTCAGAGCCCACCAGAGATAGATCGAGGGCACACATCTATCCAACTGGCTATTGCAGGTCGGGAGAAAAATAGTTCCGAGACGGATAGAATTTGGTCATCCTCCTGAAGTATTATCAGAACAAACCTCACACGGACGAATTCACTGACATTCCTCAACCAAGTCGGCGAATGATGAAATCCGCTCGGATCTAAAGCTGTTGGTCGGGGTCTCCCAGTCCACACTTTGGCCATAGTCTCCCATGTAATGATTTGACCTGTCATTCGCTCAGGCTCTAGGCATGTGGCCAACCAGATCAAAATTCCGTCGGGAACCATCTCAGGCTCCTAACAGTACCCGTCTAGATGCCATCTCTGGCTCTCGACCCTATAATTATATATTGACTAAAATATCTTCTGTTATACCTACTTTACTAGGGGTACAAAATGTAATCTTACAACCTCCATTCCCATACATAGGAGCACATTTCATGAATAAATGCTACACAATTTTGCTGCTCATTACTATGTTCTCTTTGCTCTTTTCCTCCCTTTTGCGCTTTATTCCTCAGGCATGTCTCCCAGATAGTTTTGGATTTAACATCTTAAAAGGTGTGATGAGCGTTGAATCATGTCGTCGACAAGAAGAGGAGTACAACAATCACAACAAGAAGACAGTCATCAGAGAGAAATAACCAACACAGAACACACTAGATAAGACATGGAGGAGTTTGTGCAAAGAGAAATGCAAAATTTAAGGATCCATGTAATGATTCAGGTATCAGACAAAATCACAGAAGTCTTGAGAACCTTTGCAGCCATAGGAGGAGATCACCCCCAAGGGAAAAACTTTCATTCAAGAGACAACACTGACACACAATGACAGAAGGTTGAATAATGTTCTCGAGAGGACTGAAGACTCACAGTATCAAGATAATGTTGGATTCGAGCAAGTGGAGAGACAGTGGTTTAGATGCAATGAGGTGCAGTGTCATCCAGAGAATCCCTTCTCGCTCCATATCTCAAGGGCTGAGCCCTAGGAGAAGTTCAAGCTTCTGACATTGGAGGCGTATAGGGGTCGATCGGATCTTAACGACCACACCACCTCATTTGAATCTGGAACATGCTTGTTGAATTTCTTGGACTCAATTAAGTGTTGTTTGTTCTTCACCACCTCGAGGTCATCAGCCTTAAGTGGTTTGACAGGAAGTATCAACAGCTTTTCGAACTTCCAAAGAATTTTCTTGGCATAGTTTGCAAGCGCGCAAGTATTGACGAAGAGCGCGCAGTTGTGGCAGTTGAAGCAGGGAACAAGAGATTGCATTCCTCCATCCTGCAATTCTAGAGGGAGATTTTGGATATGGGGGACCTCCAATCCGACATGACATAGGCCGTCATGTAGCAGGGCTTGAGGTTCGAGAGGTTTCGTTATGATCTCAGTTTGCACGAACCACAAGATTTGGTCGAGTTACTGAAAATGACTAACAAACACATAATTTCTTAGGAAGGAATCCCCCAGCCAGAGCAGGTAGACCGCTGGGCCTAGAAGAGAGAGCGTCAACTTTACATGGTTTCACCTGAATTTTACTTGCTATTTTTTCTGACTTATCACATTTACACTTGAGAAAGGTTTTTGTTGATGTTGTGCAGTTGATAGGTGTTAAAACATGCATAATAGAGTTAAAACAATGATATAATAATGTGTGGCACAATCGCGTCATAGCTGGGCGTGTCTATGCCAGTTTTGGGAGTGACCATGCCGATTTCTGGCGTAAAAACATCGTCAGACGCCCAAAAATCAGATTTACATGACTTCTTGCCTATTTTGGACCCATCGATGGATTTTAAGAGTTTTGATGACTTTTTTGGATCCCTAATGTAAAACCTAACTATAAAAAAATATTTATGTCATAAGAGAAATTCTTCTTGGCTTCTTGGCCTATGTTGACCTCACTTTTGATGAGGTCAAATTCTTCTAGCCTTATGACTTTCCTATGAACTATCTTAGAGGACTAGTGAGGGAATCCACACCCCACATAGAAATTCAAGACAATTATTGACTCCTTTTATGAAGTCCCACCTGAGTGGTCACAAGCCCCCAAATGTCATTTGGGATGGCTAAGGCCAACATATGGAGACTCAAGAGTGAGTTCCTATAGGCTTAATCAGGCCTTAGGACAATCTTGGTTAGCTAAGGTTTACTCTCACACACACCTACACACAGTAAAACCCATCAAATTCTCTGCATACCCCAAAATCCTAAAATCACACACACTAGACCTACCTTCTTAACTCTTTAGGAAACTCACATGGGTGGTCCCAAGCCCTTAGCCTTTGGTTAAGATGGCTAAGACCAACATGTGGAGACTCAAAAATGAGTTTTTATTTGTTGTCTTACGATCCCAAGATGGCTATTCATGACAGCATGATCACCGTGCCAAATGTCCCCTGAATTCCCCAAAATACCCAATTTAACCCCAAATTTAAGCCCTCCAAATTCCAAATACCAAATTCAATTTCAATTTCACTAAACACCAAATTAAAACCCAAATTTCAATTCCAAACCCAAATCCCCCAATTTTGAGCAAAATGTCCAAATCCATACCAAAATTCCACAAAGCTAAAAAATTAACCAAATTTGGCCTACACACTAATTCAAATATGCCAAGCCCAAAATCAACTTTTCATGACAAATTTCAAAACTCTTCGAACTCAATTCTAAGCCCAAATCCAAAATCAAAATCCAAAATTTTAATTCCCACTTTCTTAAACTTTAAAAGCCCAAATTAATCCATCATAGCTAAATTCAAAAGCCCATAAATTGAGCTCAATTTCAATTAACATTGAAGCCCACATTGCAAATTCCCTTTCATCATTCTTGATCATACACCTTGGCACTCCACATCAAGCATCCATGCTTAACCCCATCCATTTTTCGTCCCATGACATTCTCTCACCAAATTTTCAAAATCCCTAAATCCCTTTCCATGAAAATCACCCATGGATTTATTGCATGTCATGAAACCGCTCATGGGGCCATCCATAAGCATCACATGGTTCATGCACCCTAAAGTGGCAAAAAGAGTACTTTTTTTCACCTCCCACCAAAGCAGCTTAACCAAAACCCTAATCCACCAAATGCATGTTTCCTAAGCCAAATCAATCACCCAAGCCCCTAGAACCCATCCACCTTAGAAGTGAGCCAAGTCCATTTCCATGGGGTTGAACCCATGGTTAACCAAACCTAACCCAAACACATTCCCCACCCATGCTTATACCAAATTCACTTCACATCTCCCCACTTTTGACCTCCCACAATGTGGAGGTGACCTTGCCTGGCCTGCCGACCACCCTTAACCGATGGAAAACGCCAAGCCCGAGAAGGCCCCCATGGCCAAAACTCAAAATTTGAACTCCCTGAGGTAGCTCACTCTCATTGGACATTGGAGCCTCTCTTCCATCCACCTATGAACTACTTTGGCCACCCTGGCTTGACCTGTTGGTTGCTATAACCTGGTTTATAAATAGACCACCATTTCTCAGACAAAGGAGGAGAAGTGCACTAACCTATGAGAAACTCTGTTCAGTTGCTTCCAGAGCTTCCTACACTTGCCCCAAGCTCAATCTCACCATTTTGCAGCCTTTAAACCCCACACGATACCCTAATTTTACCACTGAATTGCAAAGCATTCCTCGGCCTTGGAATCAAACTTCTCAAAACTCTAAATTGAACCTTCCATAAGCTTCCTCATAGCCTAAACTTCTTCTTCAATCAAAATCCCCCATTCTCGAGATGTTCAACCTAGTCCAAGTCCAAGCTCGATCCACCCTTTGCTCCAGATCATACCTACACCCCATCACAACTCCAAGTGACACTTCAAGGAGGTTCATGAAGTTAAGGTGATCATCTCCAACCAACCCAATTGCGGCCTCACCTCTTGGACAAACGTATAACCTGAAATCCCTAATTTTTGGAACTTTGTGAAAAAAATGTGTATTTCATACGTATTTAATAACATAGATAGGTTCGTCTCACTTAATTGAAGGTGTAGGAACAAACTGCACTTAATTTCATTAAGTATCGAGCGAGATCTTAGAGTTAGAAGTTGGACGAATCTCAGGTGCGAACGATCAGGGACGATGAAAAGATGTCGTCTGTTTCCGCTTGTATTGAGTGAATGACGGAGATGGAGTCAGATGAGGGATAGAGCGAGAACTGTATGATGAGTTAGCAATTACGTGGAAAGTGTGGACAAATCAAATGACGATGTGTATGACTTGATGGAGGCTAAGGTTGCGCTGGCGCTGACTCAGTTAAGTAGATAAATATGGTATTTTGGAATTCTTTTAATTACAAAAACTTAAAAAATTGATATCTTTGTGTAGAAAAATTCTAAAAGTAACATAAAATAATCCCTGCGCTTAGTGAATAGAGACAAATATGAACCAAAAATAAAAAATATTTGCCTTATATTTATTTTTAAATTATTAAATACATTAAACATGTTTAAATAATAACTAATTAAATATTAATCAAAATAATGTAAAATTTGGAGGGCTTACTCTTCATGTTCTTAGAAGTGTTCTCTAATTTTTTCAAAGTCAGAAAACACCCCTATGATCAAAAGCCCTATTTTCCAAGGACTTTTAGTATTATTTCCAATTAAATAAATATAAAAAATAAAATAATAGTCAGAAAAATACAAAATTAAGTTTGGTAGATCACTGTGATCAGAGGATATTAGAAGAAATAAAAACCAAATTTAAAAGGTTCAAAATACATTTTTTCATTTAAAACGGATAACAATTATTAAAAATTAGAAAAATACAAATAATTAAAAAAATCACCAAAATATCCAAAAAAAGAAGAAAATGATTTTGTAAAGTTTCTGTAAAAAATTGAAAGTTAGAAATGTTATTTTTAAGATGAAAATGTATTTTCTAAGTAAATAGGAATTTTTACTTAAATAATTATATAAAATAATATAAAAATATAAAAAAATTATGAAAATTATTTTGGGTGATTTCTTAAGATCAGAGGAACTTAGGAAAAATAAAAAAAATTCAATTTGAGCTATTTTTCAATTTAAAAATAATTAAAAATCACAAAAATTTATTCCCTGACTACAAAAAACAACTTAAAAATATTTTTTAATAAATTTTTTAAGATGTAAAAAGGTACTTTTAGTATTTAAATGTTAATTTCTTTATTTTTAAATAAAATATTATAAAAATAAAAAAATAAATGTCATAAAAATATAAAAGTAACTTCTTTGGGTTCTCTGAAATCAGAGTCATATGAAAATATAAAAATAAAATTTTGAAAATAAAATATATTTTCTTTTTATTTATCCTTTAAAATCAATTTAAAAAATTATAAAAATTAAAATATAATTTAAAAACTCACTAAATTCTTTCCAAGTGGTCGTTTGACACAAGTTAACCTTCTAAAATTTTCTTAGGAACATAAAAATGTATTGGTTATCTAAATTAATTAGATTTAAAAATTCTTATTTTTGGACTAAAATAATTAGTAAAAATTAAATAAAAGCCAAAAAATATAAACTCTTCTTTGATGTGTTAGGGTAACAACAAAGTTTCAAAGTCTTTGAAGTTAAATTTAAGGAATTATGAAGTGAAGAACCCAAGGGTAAAATGATAATTATGAAATTTTGAACTCCAAATTAAAATTTAGGTCAAATCAGAGGGTATATGGGTAATGATTATGATAATTAACTTTTGAATTGATTGAAACACAAAGGGTTAAAGGGTAGGAACCAATTCACTAAATTTTCTACAAAAGATAAAATTGTAATTAATCAATTTGTTATAAGTTGGATGATATTTAAGTCTTTAATGATCCTAATGTGAGGGACTTGATTTAAGAAGATAATAACTCACTAATTTGAACTCCCAATCAATGTTTAAGTGCAATTCAATCTTTCAATGAAAATTAAACACAAAACTTTATCAATTAAATTTGAGGTAATAGACTCATGGTTGTATATTTCGTCATTATGTATTTTTTTTAATTTGAGGTGAAGGTGTAGATTCTATCATACTTTATCAATTAAATTCTTCTTGAAAAGGTTAACTACTTTATTTCAATTCTTCTAAGTTCATTTGCTCAGGTGCAAGTTCATATATTGCTATATATGTCTATGCTAATAACATTAATAACATAAGTAGGAACCAAAAAATATTCTCCTTTTATGATACTTTTCATTTTGAGTACTTTGTAGAATTACTCCCCACCATAGAAATGAGCGTAGTTTCTTCTAATTTAATCTTTATAATCGAGTAACATGTTTCCTTCCCCCAATTCTTTTTCTCTTATTCAGATCTCCGTGCTTTTGAATAATTTGTTAATCTATTTATGTATTTATGTTCTCTCCAGCAAAACCTAATAATCATTGATCTTTAAAGATAATAAAGATTGTCATATCACATCCATTAAAATCAATGACATTTCTCTGCTGCATTTGAAACTATTTATGATGCATATCTTGTCAATATTATAAAATTTTCCCCATATTGCATAACTAACTTCTTTACCTACACTATATTATTTATAATTTTATCTTACATTTTAATCCATGTAAAAAGAGTACAAATCCTTTTGTAAGAAAAAATAGTCTTTCTAATTAATACTTGACTTGCATAGATATGTCTCCCAACTTATTGTGTTGTTTCCCTTTCATCATCTTCTCACTTCTCCATCCAATACCATGCTTGTAAGTGAGACCTTTCTTCCATCAAGACAATACATATAATCTCCAATATATTCTTAATTCACAAGAATTAATATTATTTTTTAATTGGTCCTTCTGCTCTAGTGAATAACTGTGGTTGTAATTAGGTTTTGGAATAACTTTAGATTTTTATCCATTACAATGATATTATTACTTCCATTAGGTTGAGACTCCAAGTCTTATATAAACTATCGCGCTTTTTTATTTTGAGTTATATTACTTAATACAATCTTCATTATGATAACACTTTCTACTATGATTTGATCTGAGAGCTTAAAATCATTATGCTGGGAATAAACAACCAGATGAAAATTTTAAATTTCATTTATAACCAAGTATATAAAAAAAATATAAACTTCTTTCTCATTCTAACAACTGATGTATCAGAAGTGTCACTAAAATACAAAAGTAGCACTAAATTAAAAATAAAATAATTTTGATAAAAATAATGTATGGCCTCATCTATGACATATAAATTATGTACTCCATTTTTTGGTTCTCAAGTTATTGTTTTTCAATAAAATGATGAATTATTGATATTAACTTTGTTGGTATATCATATCTCAAGTTTTAGTAACATAAAAAAAAGAATAAAATATGTATGCTTGTTAAATAAAAAAATTATTATAAAATCATTTGGTAATTCATATTATTTTAATATGATCGTGTAAGAGGCTTTGGAACATTCTTTTACATAATAAGAATAATATATTATCCTATTTATCTTATTTTTGTATAATATACCTATATTTTGAGCATTGTATACATTGCACTATTTAATTTACTTCAATGTCAATTTCCTTTTTTATTTTATATTCAATTACATTTACATCTTTAACTACTATCATTAGATGATAAACTTCAATCAAAATGGGCATCCACACACTTCAATATGATTTCATTCATTTTTTTTTTGTTGTTCAATATTTTTCTATCTTAAATAATACTCAAGAAGATTAAGAGATCTAGAACATTCATAGCAAAATAACTAATATTTTTTTAGTGTAAATAAATCATAATTGAACTTATATTAACAACTAATTAAATATAAATTGATATAAAATGATGCATTTCATTTAAANCAAATATATGCACCAATTATAAAATGTCAAGCTGAATGACAATCCTTATGTGAGAACAATAGTACAGGATTCATTGAAGATCCAATGTGACAAGTGTACAAATAAATATATATTTCTTGCCTGTCCATCCAAATTTTGGATCAAATTGCTAGTTAACAGCATAAAACAACAAAGCCATGTAATAACTCATCAAAAAATGAGCATAATAATTTGGCTTCATACAGCACAAACATTATTGTATCAAACAAAGCTCATAGGTGACTAATGAGTACAGTATTTTGGCTTCATGCAACACACGTTATTGTATCAAACAAAGCTAATAGGTGCATTTATATTTCACATAAAACAACAACACATAAACACCAAATGGAACTTAAAAGCGTGTCCATTTACAATGCCAACCACAGGCTTTTAAAAAGGCACATAATTTTCCTGGAATTTGAATGAAATGTGTTGCTAATATTTGATTAAAATCAGTGATGAATAACAAACATTCACAGCAACAACAGAAATAGCTTATAGTAATTGATCACACAAGCAAAACATAAATTGAAGCTAACAATCCTTACATATAACTTGGCAACTAGACTTAATTTACAGGGGAAAAAAAACAAAAAAAACATCAACTACTAAATAAAAATGGAAGAAGAGTTCAAAAAACTATCATTAAAAAAAAAAAAAAGTAGTATCACAACATCAATATCTGTCTGCGCCAAAAATAAAATTGGCCGTCCCTTGCTAAAAAACCCTGGAACAAGCTCGATTGCCAGCAATGGCTATTAGCTGCTGCTATATCCTGGAACTGAAACTTTAAAACCAATCAAATTGTGTATATACGAAACCACATAATGAATCCTAAAAACCAAACTACTGAGATCAGCTGAATGGAATTAAGCGTGCACGCCATTGCCGTTTGCATAATACGCTCCATTTGGCAAGTTCTTCGCGTGTCCGTTCTGGCAAACCTTTGCAGGAAAACCATTTCTTGTATTCTGCTTTGTGTGAGGCAAATTGTTGTCTCCCTTAGATTTTAGGTGCACATCCAGTTGCCCACACGAAGCAGCTATTAAACCTGGAAAGCATGCATACAAGGCTGATTGATGAGTTCTGATCCTCAACCATGACTATAGAAGAGAATGATATCAAATATGATGTTAGAGGAAATGCAAGCACTGTTCTAGAATTTTAAGCTTTAGGGGGCAATTAATGCTGACTTGATCAAAGAAGAAGCTGGAGCTGATAGGGAAATCAATATGGCATGAAACATTGGCTTATGTTAGTGAACATAAGCAAATGTTTATAAAAAGCATTGATTACAATATGATTTCATGCAGAACCTTACAAGCAAACAATTACTTTCATAATTTTGTGACTTTTAACTTTTTAAATACTGGAAACCAAAGAATAACTACTGATAGGAGTTAAATGCATCCAGAATATCCTTGGAAGCTCCTCATTCATTAAAATCATCCTAGAGCAATGTTGCAACTAGCAACACTGCCGCGCAATCTAATTAAGAGCAAAACTCAAGGGCATGCGACCATAAAAAACCAAATTACATGTAAATCAGAATTGTTCCAAGTGCAAAAATTAAATGTTCCCGCAAAACTTACGTCCTCAAATCATCATAACAATATCAAACAGTGATTTACACCAAACACAATTATGTCGTAGATATCAATAACCTGAACTTAGTAGGGTGCATCTCTTTAGAAATTTGGAATGATAAAGTTTATGTTAAATCCTCAACAGGCAAGGTGAGATAATGTTTCGACTTATTTCGTGTTCAATATTTATAGAAGATATTACCTACAAAAACAGCAGAAGGTTTTCCAGGTCTAGATTTGAACTCTGGATGGAACTGGACACCAACATAATAAGGATGTGAAGGCAGCTCAACAATCTGTACAATATACGATGTTTAGTCATTAAGAACAAACCTCAGAAAGCATATTTGGAATTTAATAGCCAAAAAAAAAAAAAAAGAAAAAACAATTGTTGTGCAATCATACCTCCATACGTCTACCACTTTCATCCTTGCCAACAAAAGCAATACCACATCTTTCAAGTTTCGCTACCAAATCAGGATTTACCTGCAATTAAAAAATATTTTGCATGAACAAACAAAAGTAACCATACAAAATATATTAAATAGAGCAATCTCGTGCCTAATAACAAATTTTGAATGCTTACAAAACTAGGACACTCCTACCTCTATTTGTCAAATTCCCATAAGAATATGGAAATTTACAACATAATTGTAACCATTGTTTCTAGCTTTCATCAATAATTTAAGTATTTGGTCGTAATATGCATAAATACATTCGTTTAGAAGTTACATTTTTTTTTTTAATCTTAATTTTGGGTTCTAGATTTGCCAATATGCATTCACCTACTCATTATCTCCTTCGCTTAGGCAGCTATAGTGGAAAAAGCTTAAATACTAATAAGATAATTCAAATGCTATTCTTCTGATATTACCAAAGGAAAAAAAGCTCTCTTTCATAAGCCAATTGATTAGCATATCATTAAGTCATGCATGTTGACTGTTAAAATCATAAAATTTGAATGTATAGGCCGCTAATCCATACAAGTTAGACAGTGTGAATCTTTATTATTTAGGTTTACATACATACCAGCCAATTTCTATGCTTTTACAAATCTAACACCAAAACTTTAATTTTTACATACAATGCCACCTTAACCATGCATGAAAATATGTATTTCACGTTTTTAAATTTACAATGGTGGTATTTTTGATGTTATATGAAAGATTGGGGTGATATGAATGTAAAAAAGTAAATTTTAGGCCGTAGATATGTAAGTACATGGGAATTGGATGGCATGTAAAAAAGTAAAGTTTTTGCCTATTATTTATTGCAGGAAAGCTGAATATGAATTCAGAACCCCTTAAAACCTGAGTTCACTCAAATTATCCTGGTGTAAATGCTCTGTATGCGAATCTGACTACATATCCATAAAACATTCAATGTTTTCTATAAGCAAATGTCGTGTACAAAATCATTAATTACAATCTCTTACGATAATTCGTTATAAAAACATCCACGCTTCGGGAATACTATGATGGGACTTACCTCATATCTATGCCTATGCCTTTCATCCACATATGCCACATTTCCATATCTGTTAACAAAAAGAAGTTACAAAACAACAAGTCGGGTCTAACAAAATAAGAAAAAAAAATGCTGCACAGAATAAATCACAATTTCATAAAAGCTCAAGGATTCAATGTCCTCACAGCTTGGCAGATTTGCAATCTTTAACACTGAAGTAAGTTCTCCTAGACCCAAGTCTCATTGTCCCTCCCATATGTGTTTTGGAACCCTATGAAAGCAAATAATAAATCAAAACACAAAAATGACAGTTTTTCACAATTTAGAAAAGGGAAAGGGGAAATGGAGGAAATGAAGAAAAAGTTCAACCTCTGGCATAAATATCACACAAGGGTTCTTTGTGTTAGGATCAAATTCCGTGCTATTAGCATCTTGTAAATTCAAGACATTTTGCGCAAATTCAATCACTGCAATTTGCATGCCAAGACAAATGCCGAGATAGGGTTTATTATTTTCTCGAGCATATTTTGCTGCGAGAATTTTTCCTTGGACACCTCTATCACCAAAACCTCCAGGAACTAGCACTCCATCTGCATCCTGCATTATAAATTCATCAGATTAAGGATTTTGAACGGAAGTTAATATAATCAGTAGATAAAATAAATTAAAAAAACTTACTTTCAATAGATTCCATGCTGCTTCATGAACATCTGGCGCCTAAACAAATTTCATGAAATCCCAAACTTATTAAGGAATTAAAAAGATAAGCCCAAAAAAAAGAGAAAAAANTGAGTTCACTCAAATTATCCTGGTGTAAATGCTCTGTATGCGAATCTGACTACATATCCATAAAACATTCAATGTTTTCTATAAGCAAATGTCGTGTACAAAATCATTAATTACAATCTCTTACGATAATTCGTTATAAAAACATCCACGCTTCGGGAATACTATGATGGGACTTACCTCATATCTATGCCTATGCCTTTCATCCACATATGCCACATTTCCATATCTGTTAACAAAAAGAAGTTACAAAACAACAAGTCGGGTCTAACAAAATAAGAAAAAAAAATGCTGCACAGAATAAATCACAATTTCATAAAAGCTCAAGGATTCAATGTCCTCACAGCTTGGCAGATTTGCAATCTTTAACACTGAAGTAAGTTCTCCTAGACCCAAGTCTCATTGTCCCTCCCATATGTGTTTTGGAACCCTATGAAAGCAAATAATAAATCAAAACACAAAAATGACAGTTTTTCACAATTTAGAAAAGGGAAAGGGGAAATGGAGGAAATGAAGAAAAAGTTCAACCTCTGGCATAAATATCACACAAGGGTTCTTTGTGTTAGGATCAAATTCCGTGCTATTAGCATCTTGTAAATTCAAGACATTTTGCGCAAATTCAATCACTGCAATTTGCATGCCAAGACAAATGCCGAGATAGGGTTTATTATTTTCTCGAGCATATTTTGCTGCGAGAATTTTTCCTTGGACACCTCTATCACCAAAACCTCCAGGAACTAGCACTCCATCTGCATCCTGCATTATAAATTCATCAGATTAAGGATTTTGAACGGAAGTTAATATAATCAGTAGATAAAATAAATTAAAAAAACTTACTTTCAATAGATTCCATGCTGCTTCATGAACATCTGGCGCCTAAACAAATTTCA
>JXCR01113375.1:169708-183451 GCA_002079205.1 Phalaenopsis hybrid cultivar | reverse complement strand
ATATATATATATATATATATATATATATATATATATATATATATATATATATATACATACAAATATGTGTATATATGTATATCTATACATACAAATATGTGTATATATGTATATCTATACATACAAATATGTGTATATATCTATATCTATACATACATATATGTGTATATATCTATATCTATATACATATATGTGTATTTATCTATATCTATATACATATATGTGTAAATATCTATATCTATATACATATATGTGTAAATATCTATATCTATATACATATATGTATATATATCTATATAGATTTACATATATGTATATATATCTATATAGATTTACATATATGTACATATATGTGTATATATCTATATCTATACATACATATATGTGTATATATCTATATCTATATACATATATGTGTATATATCTATATCTATATACATATATGTGTATATAAAATTTTGTTCTTGACTAATTTTATTAGTATCTTAGGAGGCTAACAGGGTAGAAGATGATTAAGATAGGTTAATTTCAAAGGTTAGGATTAATTTGGATTTTAAGCTCAAATTAGGGTTTGGGCTGAAAATTGGATTTGGGCTTGGCTTGGGTTTTGGTTTAAACATTTATTGAAGGGTTCAATTGGTCTAGGGGGTATGTTATGAAAAATTTAGGAAGTGAATTTGAGAGAATTAAATTGATTGAAGGGCTCAACTTGATAAAATTTTGGCTTAGGGTCAATTTTGGGGGATTTGATTTGGGTTGGATTTAGGTTAGGTTTGAGTTTGAGTTTAGACCAACTGAAAGTTCAAATTGTCCTAGGGCAGTGTTATGAAGAACTTAAGATTCAAAATTGAGGGAATTGGGTTGGTTATGGGGTTCAATTTTATGAAATTTAGGGGTATGGTCAAATTGGGGAATTTGGCTCAATATTGAAATTAGGGTTTGGAAGTTGGTTCAATTGGGTTCAAATGGTGTAGATTGGGATTGGATAAGTTGATGTACAATTTAAGTTTGAAATTGGGTGAAATTGAAATGAATTTGGTATAAAATGAGAATAATTTGGGGAATTTGGCAAGTTAGGGGTAAAATTGAGATTTTGGTCAAAATTGGTCAATTTGCTCAAATTTGATAAATTTATGGCAATTGGGCAATGTGGGGAAGTTTCAAATGATCTTTGGGATGAAAGTGAGTGGATTTTGGGTTTTCACAAAATTTTGGGTATGAGAGGCATTTTGGTAATTTTGGAGAAGTTGGAGGTATTTTGGGAGTTTTGGGGAAGTGGGGTATTTTGGTCAATTTGATTGATTTGTAGTTTGATATGATTTTTGAAGAGAATTTAAGGATATCACTTTTGGAAATTTAGGGTTCTAGGGGCATTTTGGTAATTTTGGAGAAGTTAGGGGCTAAATGGTCAAATTTTGGTGTTTAGGTGGAATTGAAGAGCAATGGGAATGCCAATCTTGATCACCTTATTTGATCCATGAAACTAAGGGAAAACCTATTTTGGATCCTCCATGTGTTGGTCCTAGTTACCCTAGTCAAAGGGCTAAGAGCTTATAGACCAACCACATGAGTTTCCGAAAGAGCAAAGGGAAATAGGTTCAATGGGTGTAATTTTAGGGTTTTAGGACAAGTGAGGAATTGTGATATGCTTTAGGGTGTGGGAGAGCAAACCCTATCCACCCAGGGTTGCCCTAAGTTTAACAGTCCTATTGGGACTAATCCTTGAATCGTCAAATGTTGGTCTCAACATTCCAAGTGTTAGAGGTTCATGACCATCTATGTAGGGTTTCAAAGAGAGCTAAGAGGTGGTTTGAATTTCTGTGTAGGTGGGTTTTATCTCTAGCCTTAAAGAATAGTAAAAAGAAAGTCCTAGGGCTAGATCCTAAGTACTAAGTGGAAATGAAAGACCTCACCAAAAATGGGTCAACAGCCTTCTGCCAAAGGTTGAAGCAGAGCACCATCTGACGGTGGAGCATCACTCGGAACTGTCTCTCCAACTGGAGGGTTAGTCAGGTACATTCTAGAAGAAGAGCTTTCACAGTTGTTTCCACTTGCCCCTGCTCTTAAGGTGACAACTATGTTGGTTATCAGCTAATTGGGTCAGGTGCCAAGAAAAATGTATCAGTGATATACACTCCCTTCCAGCTCTTCACCTCCGACCAAAGAAAAATACGTTGAGATTTTCATACCTATTTTATACTAATATTGATGATATTACACTTTAAAGAAGAGTATTTTTTATGTTTTGTTGCAGGTATGTTGAATTATGATCATTGGAGCAAAAAGATGGAAAAAGGAGTGAATTTGGAGCAAAAAGGACCAAATTATGAAGATTTGAACTAGGGCGCCGATGGCGAGCCCAACGACGCCTACGACGGATTTTTCCCGAGAGTCCAGAATCAAATATTCTAGAAGGACACTGATGGCGCCATCAAGGCCACCGACGGCGAGAACGGCGGTTCTCTTAACAGGTGCATTGAATGTAAACGATTTTTGAAGGGACACTTAGGCAACTCTTGGAAAACTCTTCTACAACTTTAAGAGAAACATTTATGCCAAAAAATGAGGAGCCCCATGGTGGTGTCTGTTGCGTTTTTATTGTTTGTAGAGTGTAGAGAGTTTAATTTATGGTTAGTATTGTAAGGAATTCTTCGAGAGATTGTAAGAGTGGAGGGAAAGTGAGAGATTTCTTCGTCCTTACCGCTTCGAAGAAGAATTTTGTGTGTTGTAAAGAAAGGAAGAGATTCAGAGGAACTTCGAAGAGTTTGTTTGTGGAGGAATTAGAGATAAGTGGTATTTACTTATTGAAGTTTGTATGACTTTGCTTTTATATATAAGTTCTAAGTTTTATCGTATCTTCTCCATGAGTTCTGAGTAGTTTTCTCTGTCTTTCTCCTTGTCTTGAGATTTTGTGAAATGGTGATTTAAATTGGTTGAGTCATGAGAATGTTAAAGAAGTTGTGATGATCTTTTCACTTCGATCTTAATTTACTTTCAATCTAGCCAATTAATTTGTTAAAATATGTTTAGTTTTACAACTAAAGTAAAGATTACATCTAAGATTTAGGGAGGTCAAAGTCCTTGAATGTTGGGTGCAAATAAATAGGGAAATAAAATTATCGGTCGTAGAATTGGAGATTTTAGAGTGATAGACTAAAATCCTCAATTCAGTCCTATCGTTTGGGTGCTGAAGTGTAGATGTTAGCCCTCAGGCAAGGGGAACGTGGGAGCTCCAAAGTGAGAGTCGGTATCCTCCCAGCCTAGCCGCAGATTCAGTAACCAAGAATAAGATTAGTTAATGTTCTTTATGTCTAGACCAAAGGGTAAAGGATATGTATGCTCCTATTTGCACAATACAATTTGAACTAATTCGATTTATCCATTCACTTTAATTTCTTGACAAGGAGAAAGATGCTTTCTTATATATTGAACTTCATATTAGAAAATTTATTAGTAGAATTAGTTAATTAAGAGTTTGTTAAAATTACATATTTATTTCAATTGTCTATTAGTGACAAATAAGCAATTTGAACTGAATTGTTATGATTAAGTATTGATTTTCTAAATCTTAGTTCGTAGCCTCTAGTATTACTCCCTTTGGGATCGATATCCAGGACGCCATTAAAGCCCTGCATTACTTGAACGATACATATATTTTCATTGATAAGAGTGAATTTGCAATTATTGAATATTTTATACACATTTTTATCAAATTTATAACTGTTATTAAGTTTTTGGCGCCATTACAGGTGACTTAAATCTTCTAGCAACGGTATCAAATTCTTGTATTTTTAAGCATATAAAGTCGCTGTCAAGTTTTTGGCACTGTTGCCGTGGAGTAAAAAAAATCATAATTAGAGTAATGGACAAATTAGGACTATTATAAAACTTTTACTTTAATTGCAACTTATTTTCTTATCTAGTTAACTATTTTTCTGTGTACTGATTTCAATTTTATGCATAAATTTGGACCTGAAAATCTTATACCCTATGATTCAGAATTAGAACACACTGTTAGAAGAATTAGAAAACTAAGAAAAGAACCTAGAAATCCTGACACAATGGAAAACAACGTGAACAATCAAGGAATAGAAAATGAACATCAACCTAGACCTCTACGAGATTATGCAATTCCTATAGCAGATGAAATTCACCTATCTATCCAAAATCCTGATATAGATGTTATTTCATTTGAGCTTAAACTTGCTGTTATCCAAATGGTACAAAACAATAAATTTGGAGGTACACCAAATGAAGATCCTAATTTACACATCGCTAGCTTTTTAAAACTTTGTGCTACCTTTAAATATGACAGAGTTTCGAACGATGCTGTTAGACTTAGACTTTTTCTATGTGCTACTTTTAAATATGATAGAGTCTCAAACGATGCTATTAGACTTATACTTTTTTTTAGGGATAAGGCTAAGATGTGGTTAAATTCGTTAGCACCTTTCACAGAAATTTCTATCCAAATATTTCCCTCCATCCAAAACTGCTAAACTTAGAAATAACATAACATCAAAGGCTAAGATGTGGTTAAATTTGTTAGCACCAGGATCTATTAGAACTTCGGGGAGAACTGTCACAGAAATTTCTATCCAAATATTTCCCTCCATCCAAAACTGCTAAACTAAAAATGACCTTTCACAGAAATTTCTATCCAAATATTTCCCTCCATCCAAAACTGCTAAACTTAGAAATGACATAACATCATTTTGTCAGATTGATGGAGAGTTGATCTATAAAGCATGGGAGACTTTAGGAAATGCCCTCTTTCGTTACCAGATTGGTTGATAATTCAAACTTTTTATAATGGATTAGTGGGATCTCTTAGATTGATGATAGATGCTCGTTACCAGATTGGTTGATAATTCAAACTTTTTATAATGGATTAGTGGGATCTCTTAGATCAAGAGTCAATATATGAAGCTTGGGAGAGATTTAAAGATCTTCTTAGGAAGTGCCCTCATCACTCGAGAGTCGATATATGAAGCTTGGGAAAGATTTAAAGATCTTTTTAGGAAGTGCCCTCATCATTTGTCCCAGATTGGTTGATAATTTAAACTTTTTACAATGGATTAGTGGATCTCTTAGATCGATTATAGATTGGTTGATAATTCAAACTTTTTATAATGGATTAGTGGGATCACTTAGATCGATTATAGATATTTGGTTGATAATTTAAACTTTTTATAATGGATTAGTGGGATCTCTTAGATCGATTATAGATGTTGCGTCTGGTGGTTCTATAATGTCAAAACCTTTTGATGAGGCTTATTCGTTGATAGAAGAGATGGCTACCAACAATTTTCAATCGCCCTCTGAAAGGGTAAATCCTAAAAGAGTAGCTAGTATCCACAATTATGATGCAATATCTATGTTAGCTTCACAGATTGCTGCAATATCAAAGAAATTAGATCATTATGGAATGAATTATTCTCCAACACCTACTATGATGAAAGAGAATTCATCTGGGCAACTTGTGGATGTTCAACCTTCGTATGAGAATTTAAATGCGATTAACAATAGACCCAATAATCCTTATTCAAACTATTATAACCCAGGTTGGAAGAATTATCCTAATTTTAATTGGAATAACAATTCTTCTACAAATCAACAATGGGTGAACAACCCAGTGAACCCATTGGGAAATTTATCCAACCAAGGAAATGTTAATTATAGACCTTAATATCCTCCATGATTTAACAATAAAAAGAAAAGATGTTGTCTATGGAAGAGATGATACTAAACATGGGTCGAAAATTGCATAATTAAGGAAATCAATTACAAATTCAAGGAAACCAGTTACAAAATCAAGGAACTGCTATCAAAGATATTGAAAACCAATTGGGGCATATCGCTACCGCGCTTAGTAACCAAAACAAGGAAATCAATTACAAAATCAAGGAACTGCTATTAAGAATATTTAAAATCAATTAGGGCACATCGCTACTACGCTTAGTAACCGAACACTGGGAACTTTTCCTAGTACTGTGGAACCAAATCCTAAAGATCAAGGAAAAGAACAGATAAAAACGATACAATTATGAAGTAAAAAAGAATTGGAAGCAAGAGTGCAGAAAGAAAAGGAAACTGAAAAAGAGAATGTGGATACAGAGAAAGAAAAGGATCATGAATACCCAAATTTAGAATATCTGCTTACACCAATGAAAATTACTGTGGAGAAACCTCCACCACCGTTTCCTCAAAGATTGAAGCAACACAAAAAGGATAAACAATTCTCAAAGTTTTTAGAAATTCTTAAGAAATTAATGGTAAATATTCCCTTTGTAGAAGCTTTAGAGCAAATGCCCAATTATTTGAAATTTATGAAAGATATTTTGAACAAGAAAAGGAAGTTCATTAATAATGACACTGTTGCACTTAGTAAAGAGTGTAGTGCAATTATTCAGAAAAAACTTCCTGAAAAATTAAAAGATTCAGGTAGTTTCACTATACCGTGTGCTATCGGTGAAAATTTTTATAGAATAGCTTTATTTTATTTGGAAGCCAGCATTTAACTTTATATATCGATGAAAAATTTTATGGAAGAGCTTTATGTGATTTGGGAGCCAGCATTAATCTTATGCCTATATCAATTTTCAAAAGACTAGGATTAGGAGAAGTCTCACCTACTTCTGTAACTCTTCAATTATCGCTTTATGTGATTTGGGAGCCAGTATTAACCTTATGCCTCTATCAATTTTCAAAAGACTAAGCTCTCACCTACTTCTGTAACTCTTCAATTAGCAGACCGATCAGTTACATATCCTAAGGGAGTTTTAGACCTTATGCCTCTATCAATTTTCAAAAGACTAGGATTAGGAGAAGTCTCACCTACTTCTGTAATCAATTAGCAAATTTTCAAAAGATTAGGATTAGGAGAAGTCTCACCTACTTCTGTAACTCTTTAGTTAGCAGATCGTTTTCAAAAGATTAGGATTAGGAGAAGTCTCACCTACTTCTGTAACTCTACAGTTAGCAGATTGTTCTTTCAAAAGATTAGGATTAGGAGAAGTCTCACCTACTTCTGTAACTCTACAGTTAGCGGATCTTTCTTCAAAAGATTAGGATTAGGAGAAGTCTCACCTACTTCTGTAACTCTTCAGTTAGCGGATCAGTCATTTACTTATCCAAAGGGAGTTATAGAAGATGTGTTAGTAAAAGTTGATAAATTTATCTTTCCTGTGGATTTCATTGTTTTAGATATGGAGGAAGATAAAGAAATACCTATAATTTTAGGGGGACAATTTTAGCTACTGGAAAAGCTATGATAGATGTTCAAAAGGGAGAATTAACTATGAGAGTTAATGATCAAGAAGTGATTTTTAACATTGTGAAATCTATGAAATATCCTATTGTTGAAAGAGATAATGAATGTTTTCACATGGAAATTAGTGAACATCTATTGCACGAGCATTTTAAAGAACATTTTGAAGAGAAAAAACATTTTGAAGACAAAGATGAAGTTATTTTGGACGAAATAAAAAATGAAGAATTCAATTATGTTCAGGAAAGATTTGAGGTGTTGGATATTACAAGAAATTTTGATAAGTATCCAGTTCCGTCAATTATAAAACCACCTAAACTTGAGTTGAAAATATTGCCTAACCACTTGAAGTCTGTGTTTATGAGAAATTCATAAAAACACCTGAACTTGAGTTGAAAATATTGCCTAACCACTTGAAGTATGTGTTTCTGGGAGACTCGTCTACATTAATTGTTATTATATCTTCAGAATTAAATGATGTGCAAGAGCAAAGACTTTTGGATACATTAAAAAGATATAAAAAAGCTTTTGGTTGGACCTTAGTTGATATTAAAGGAATCAATCCTTCGATCTGTATACACAGAATTATATTGGATGAATAATATAAACCAAGAGTTGGTCCACAAAGAGATTAAACGATGATAAAGAAGTAGTCAAGAAGGAAATTTTGAAATGGTTGGACACTGGAATTATATATCATATTTCAACAGTGCTTAGGTAAGTCCAATTCATTGTGTTCCTACGAAAGGAGGAGTGACTGTTGAAGCAAAAGAGAACAATGAATTAATACCTAATAGACAAGTTACTGGGTGGTGTATTTGCATTATAGAAAATTAAATACTGTCACTAGGAAAGATCATTTTCCTTTATCATTTTTAGACCAAATAGTGGATAAACTTGTTGGGCACAAATATTATTTGTTTTTTAGGTGGATATACCGACTACCATCAAATTCTTATTACTCCTGAGGATCAAGAAAAAACAACATTTACTAGTCCTTTTGGGACTTTTGCTTTTCAAAGAATGCCTTTTGGATTATGTAATGCACCTGAAATATTCCAGAGTTGTATGGTGTCTGTATTTAGTAAGTTAATTTTATGATAGATTAAAAGTGTTTATGGATGATTTCTCTGTATTTGGAACATCATCTGGCGCATGCTTAAATTATCTTAAAAATTTTTTGGAGTTATGTGAAATAACTCAGTTCTAAATTGGGAGAAATGTCAATTTATGGTTGCAGGAGGAATTTTGTTAGGGCATAAAAGATTGGGAGAAATGTCAATTTATGGTTGCAGGAGGAATTTTGTTAGGGCATAAAATTTTGGAAAATGACTAAATTGGGAGAAATGTCAATTTATGGTTGCAGGAGGAATTGTGTTAGGGCATAAAATTTTTAAATTGGGAGAAATGTCAATTTATGGTTGCAGGAGGAATTGTGTTAGGGCATAAAATTTTAAATTGGGAGAAATGTCAATTTATGGTTGTAGGAGGAATTGTGTTAGGGCATAAAATTTAAAAAAATGGTATGGAAGCAGACCCTACAAAAATTCAAGTTATATCTAAATTAACAACTCCTACTAATGTAAGAGGGGTTAGAAGTTTTCTTAGACATGTTAGTTTTTACAGGCGTTATATTAAAGATTTTTCAAAAATTACTAAACATATATGCCAACTTTTAGAAAAGGACAAAAAATTTGAATTTAGTGAAAACTGTTTAAATGCCTTTGGATTATTAAAAAAAAACTAATAACAACAACTATTATAGTTTCACCTAACTCGGAGAAACCATTCGAACTGATATGTGATGCTAGTGATTATGCTGTTGGAGCTGTTCTTGGACAAAGGAATGAAAAGATTTTGTTATATACTACGCTAGTAAAACTCTTAATGATGCTCAAATTAACTATATTGTTACTGAAAAATAGTTACTGGCTATTGTATATGCTTTCGACAAATTTAGAAATTATTTAATTGGGACTAATTGTGTTGTGCACACAGATCACTCTGCTATTAAATATCTGATGCAAAAGAAGGATGCCAAAATGTTGTGCCCACTGATCACTCTGCTATTAAATATCTAATGCAAAAGAAGGATGTCAAACCAATGAATTAGATGGATACTTTTGATGCAAGAATTTGATTTTGTGGTTATTGATAGAAAGGGAACTGTTAATCAAATTGCTGATCAGTTTTCGAGATTAGAATATCATGAATTATCTGACACTGATAATAAAATTCCAGACAATTTCCCTGATGAACAACTTTATAATATTAATGAGTGGAAAATACCATGGTATGTTGATATTGTTAATTATATTGTAAGTGATATTTTGCCACCTATGCTGACATTGCAACCGCAAAGAAAATTCACTCATGATGCGAAAACATATTTTTGGATGAACCTAATTTATATAAACAATGTAAGGATCTTATTATGAGAAGATGTGTACCTTATGAAGAAATTGAACTAATCATTCAAAAATGCATGATTCTGAATTTGGAGGACATTTTAAGATTGATAAAACTGCTTATAAAATTTCACAAGCTGGATTCTATTGGCCTACTATCTTTAGAGATATTTACAAATACATAAAAACTTGTGATCGATGCCAACGAGCGAGCGATATATCTAGAAGAAAAGAAATGCCTCTGAATTTCATGTTAGAAGTTGAGGTCTTTGATGTTTGGGGATTAGATTTCATGGGACCATTTATTCCTTCATCTAAGAACTTATACATATTAATTACGGTAGACTATGTTTCAAAGTAGATTGAAGCACAAGCTTTACCTCGTTGTGATGCTAAAAGTGTTTCAAGATTTTTAATGAAAAATAATTTCACTAGATACAAAATGCCGAGAGTGATTATCACTGACGGAGGATCCATTTTAGGAATAAATACATTTAGATATTTGCAGAAAAGTTTAATATTATTCATAGAATCTCTTCTTCCTATCACCCTCAAACCAATGAGTTAGCTGAAGTTTCTAATAGAGAGATTAAACAAATACTTTAGAAGATTGTAAACCCTAGTAGAGTAGATTGGTCTACTAGACTGGATACTGCATTATGTGCTTACAGGACTGCTTATAAAACTCCTATTGAAATGACTCCTTATAGGATAATTTTTGGAAAGACTTGTCACTTACCAGTAGAAATGGAGCATAAAGGATATTGGGCAATTAAAGAATTCAATTATAATTTGAAAGATGCTGGTGAGAAGAGATTGTTATAAATGTGAATTGGAAGAATTAAGAAATGAATCTTATGATAACGACATAATTTATAAGGAGAAACTAAGCTATGGCATGATTGAAAGATTAACCAGAAGAACTTTGAACCAGGACAAGAAGTTTTGTTTTACAATACAAGGCTAAAATTATTCCCTGGGAAATTGAAGTCTCGTTGGTTAGGACCATTTACTGTGACCTGACCAAAGGAAAATATGTTGAGATTTTCATACTTCTTTTATATTATTTTTAATGATATTGCACTTTAAAGAAAGGTATTTTTGATGTTTTGTTGCAGGAATGATGAATTAGGGTCAATGGAGCAAAAAGATGCAAAAAGGAGCGAATTTAGAGCAAAAAGGACCAAAATGTGTAAAAATTGCACTAGGGCACCGACAACGCCCTCGAGGCCGCCGATGGCGAGAATTTCCCGAGGCTACAGGACAAATTCTCTAGAAGGCCGCCGACGGTGCCATGGAGGCCGCCCACGGCGGGATCGACGGTTAAGTGACATGTATAATGGATAAGGCTGGATTTTGGAGGGGTGCGTAAGCAACTCTTGGGAAAACTCATCCATATCTTTAAAGAGAACATTTTTAGCCAAAAATAGAGAGAAGATAGAGAGGAGAAGAGGAAGAGAAGAGAAGAGGAGCAANGATTACATCCAAGATTCAGGGAGGTCAAAGCCCTTGGAAGTTGGGTGCAAATAAATAGGGACATATTACTATAGAACGTAGAATTGGAGATTTTAGAGTGACAGACTAAAATCTTCAATTCAGTCCTATCGTTTGGGTGCTGATGTGTAGATCTTAGCCCTCAGGTGAGGGGAACGTGGGAGCTCCAAAGTGAGAGTCGTTATCCTCCCAGCCTAGCCGCAGAATCAGTAACAAAGCATAGGATTAGTTAATGTTCTTTATGCCTAGACTAAAGGGTAAAGAATAAGTGTGCTCCTATTTGGCACAATATAATTGAACTAATTCATTTTATCCATTCACTATAATTTCTTGTCAAGGAGAATGATGCTTTCTTATATATTGAATATCAAAATTAAACGTTATTCTCTATTCTTAGTTACTATCCAAAATTATCTACTTATTTCAATTTCTTATTAGCGACAGATAAGCAACTTGAGCGTTGTTGTAGTTAAAGTATTACTTTTTATCAAATCTTAGTCCATAGTATTCTATTGCCTATTAGTGACAGATAAGCAAATTAAACGTCGTTGTTGTGATTAAAGTATTGCTTTTCTAAGGTCTTAGTCCATAATTCTAAACTACCTCCTGTGGGATCGATATCTAGGACTCCATTAGAGCCCTATATTACTTGAGCAATATGTATACTTGTGTTGACATCGATATCTAAGATTTGCTTTTCTAAAATCTTAGTTCGTAGTTCTAAAGTTACTCCCTATGGGATCGATATCTAGGACTCTATTGGAGCCCTATATTACTTGAGTGATACATATACTTGCTGTGGGATCAATATCTAGGACTCCATTAGAGCCCTATATTACTTGAGCGATACGTATACTTGAGTTAACAATGCTCTTTAACATTATTGAATATTATATCTATACATCTTTATTAAATCAAATATATATATAAAGTCAGAGTCAAGTTTTTGGCATCGTTGCTGGATTTAAAATCTTCTAGTAGCGTCATCAAATTCTTGTAATTGTTGATTTACAAAAAGGTCGGTCAAGTTCTTGACGCCATTGCCAGAGAGAATTTTTGGAGTAACAGACATATTAGAATTATTAAAACGTTTTTACTTAAATTGTGACGTATCTATATATCTATATATTTATATTTATATTTATAGTTTTAATAATATTACTGAGTGCTAATTTTAAATTGTATGCGCAAATTTGGACCTGAAAATCTTATACCATACGATTCGAAATTAGAACGAAATGTGAGAAAAAATAGAAAATTGAAAAGAAAATCTAGAAATTGTGATACAATGGAAAACATTATGAATGAACACCAACCTAGACCCTTAAGAGATTATGCAAATCTTACAACAGATGAAATTCACTTATCTATCCAAAATCCTGATGTAAATGCTAATTCATTTGAGCTTAAACCTGTTATTATCCAAATGGACAAAACAATCAATTTGGAGGTACACCAAATGAAGATCCTAACTTACACCTCGCTAGTTTTTTTAGAACTACATGCTACTTTTAAATATGATAGAGTCTCAAACGATGCTATTAGACTTAGACTTTTTCTTTTTCACTGAGGGATAAAGCTAAGATGTGGTTAAACTTGTTAGCACTTGGATCTATTAGAATTTGGGGAGAACTGTCATAGAAATTTCTATCCAAATATTTCCCTCCATCTAAAACTGCTAAAAGGGAGAACTTTCACAGAAAGTTCTATCCAAATATTTCCCTCCATCCAAAACTGCTAAACTTATAAATGACAACATCGTTCTGTCAGATTGATGGAGAGTCAATATATGAAGCTTGGGAGAGATTTAAAGATCCAACTTTCACAGAAATTTCTATCCAAATATTTCCCTCCATCCGAAACTGCTAAACTTAGAAATGACATAACATCACTTTCACAGAAATTTATATCCAAATATTTCCCTCCACCCAAAACTGCTAAACTTAGAAATGACATAACATCGTTCTCAGATTGATGGAAAGTCAACATATGAAGCTTGGGAGAGATTTAAAGATCTTCTTAGGAAATGCCCTCATCATTCATTACCAGACTTGTTAATAATTTAAAACTTTTATAATGGATTAGTGGGATCTCTTAGATTGATTATACATGCTGCGGATGGTGGTTCTTTAATGTGAAAACCTTTTGATGAGGCTTATTCATTAATAGAAGAAATGACCACCAACAATTTTCAATGGCCCTCTGAGCGGCTACATCTTAAAAGAGTAGCTAGCATCCATGATTCTGATGCAATATCTATGTTAGCTTCACAGATTACTGCAATATCCAAGAAATTAGATCATTATAGGATGGATTATTCTTCAACACCTCCCATGATGGAAGAAAATTCATCTGGGCAATTTGTCGATGTTCAATCTTCATATGAAACCTTAAATGCTATTACTAGACCCAACAACCCATACTCGAACTATTATAACCCAGGTTGGAAGAATCATCCAAATCTTATTTGGAATAACAATTCTTCGACAAATCAACAATGGGCAAACAACTCAGTGAACCCATTAGAAAATTCATCCAACCAAGGAAATGTTAACTATAGACCTTCTTATC
>JXCR01113375.1:115509-157423 GCA_002079205.1 Phalaenopsis hybrid cultivar | reverse complement strand
TAGCCATAGAATCAGTAACGAAGCATAGGATTAGTTAATGTTCTTTATGCCTGGACTAAAGGGTAATGAATAGGTACGCTCCTATTTGGCACAATATAATTGAACTAACTCATTTTATTCATTCACTATAATTTCTTGGCAAAGAGAATGATGTTTTCTTATATATTGAATATCACGATTAAACGTTATTCTATATTCTTAGTTACTATCCAAAATTATCTACTTATTTCAATTGCCTATTAGTGACAGATAAGCAACTTGAGCGTTGTTGTAGTTCAAGTATTACTTTTTATCAAATCTTAGTCCATAGTATTTTATTTCTCTCTGTGGGATCGATATCTAGGACTCCATTAGAGCCCTATATTACTTGAGCAATATGTATACTTGTGTTGACATCGATATCTAAGATTTGCTTTTCTAAAATCTTAGTTCGTAGTTCTAAAGTTACTCCCTATGGGATCGATATCTAGGACTCTATTGGAGCCCTATATTACTTGAGTGATACATATACTTGCTGTGGGATCGATATCTAGGACTCCATTAGAGCCCTATATTACTTGAGCGATACATATACTTGTTCGATATCTAGGACTCCATTAGAGCCCTATATTACTTGAGTGATACGTATACTTGCGTTGACAATGGACTTTAAAATTATTGAATATTATATCTATACATCTTTATTAAATCAAATATATATATATAGTCGCAGTCAAGTTTTTGGCATCGTTACTGGAATTTAAATCTTCTAGTAGCGTCATCAAATTCTTGTAATTGTTGATTTACAAAAAGGTCGGTCATGACTCAAGTTTATACTTACAGAATGTTGAAATTGAAGATCAAAAGACTGAGAATAGATTTAAAGTAAATGGACACAGATTAAAGCCATATTTGAGGGTAAAAAACCAAATTTTAAAGAGTTTTTAATGGTTAGTCAACCTGAGCAATACCTGAATAAGTCAGGCTGATGACGTTAAACCAAACGCTATATGGGAGGCAGCCCATAGTTGTCTTTATTTTTATTGTGATTATAGTTTTTTTATTTGAAATTATAATTAGTTTGTGGTAGTATTGAACTCTACTATTCATATTTACCCTTGAATCATCATAAAAATTGAATCCATAGAGAAAATTGAAATGCATTCAGACCAGAGCAAAACTGTGAAATTTTTTCCTTGGGCGTCGACGGCAGGCTCGACGCCTCTGACGGAGGGTTTTTCCAGAGAGTCCAGGCAATTATTTCTAAAGGTTTGCCGACAACAAGAACGGCGGGATGACTGTTTTTGAAGTTTGAAATGACGGTTTTAGGCAGTTTTAGGAGGGAATTACTCCCTATAAACTTTCAAATTTTGTTCTTAAGATCGTATTACCCCAAAAACAAATTGAAACTCCACCAAATTCATCCTTATGGCATCCAATTCCACTAAAAATCTTAGATTTTGAGTGTTTAACCGGAGAAAGTTCATTATTTTTTAGGCGCAGCAAATCTTCAACAAAGTGCTGACAAAGAGGAGATTAATCAAAGAAAGAGGATTCGTGAATCGAAGATTAAACAATCCTTCGATGATAATTGAAGAGATGATTGTACGACGATGATGGGAAGTGTTATGCTACACTACAACCGTCGTAGTCGTTCCTGTGGTGAAGGAGTTTTATTCTAATTTACATGGAATCAACCAGGGAGTCGTCTATGTGCGAGGTAGATGAATAAATTTTACTCCTGCATGGATTAATGAGTTATATATGATCGAGAATGTTCCTGTCTGCCATTATTCTAACTTCGTCCCGACAAGAAACCTAATGAATGAGATCTACCAATATTTGACGGACGAGACTGAAGACTGGGAAATGAGAGAAAACAGGTGTGTTAGTTTTTCTGTGACGCTACTAAACCCCATTTCTAAACACTGGCACTTCTTCATTTCTGCAAAACTATTACCGACGATAAGAATTGGTAAAGTTACTAAGGAAAATGCTATTCTGAATTACTGCATCCAAATGGGACAACTGATCGATATTGGATCAATAATTGTGAAGTCTGTTTTGGGCCTGATCGTTCATGGATCAACTTATGGGCTTGGACATTCTTCAACAATTTTCTTACTTTGTAGTCAGTTCTAAGTATTTTATGAGAACTGGGAAAAAGCACTTCTACCTTGGAAGCCTTTGAACCCAACCGAGAAGTTCCCAGCCAATGAAGATGAGAATGATATGACTATTCTTGTGGATTAATTGTCTCTAGATTCACTTCCTATTCAGCCTTTAGTTCTGGACAAGACACTAATGATCCTATGCAAAATCAAGAAACTGGAGAAAGAGGTGCAAAATATTATGAATGCAGTTAACAATATTTCTGAATGATCATCTAGACTGGAGGATGAAAGAGCATTTTGATCACTCTGGACATATCGAAGGAAGTTCAATACGATTGATGAGGAAGATGGGATTGATAGAAGAGGACTCTACTCAAGAATTCCCATACTGACCCTTCTATAACCTCTTCATTCATGTTCAATCAATGGGTGATATCAGAGGAGAAACAAGCACATAATCGAAAGAGTAGTAGATTTACTTTGTCACTTGTATGTCTAAGTGTGTGATTTGATTTGAACTTATGTGCTTAGGTCACTTTGTAAATTTTCTTTTAGATCTCAGTATAGTTGAGATTAAGCATAAGATGTTTGTTTTCAGCATTTAGAGTGTTGTGGCTTGGATTTCGACTTTGAATTGATGTATTGAGGTTGAGAAAATACCAAACTTATGTGTGTTGTGTAACATGTACTGTAACTCTAGGAATTTATATATAATTGTAAGGTTTTGTGTTGTGAATGTTTATTTGGGTTAGTACATCATTTAATCACTTAAAATTTATATCTAGAATGATTGAACTGATGTCGTCGATGCTTAAAATTGATCAAAATCGCAAAAATCTGGAAATTGAACCAATTTTGAAAATCTCACCAACGACTCCATTGACGACGTCGACGACAAATTTTTCCCAAGACTTAGGCTATTTAATTCAATAGATCTTGCTGACGGAGCTGAAGACCCTGCCGACGGTAAGATCCCGAAAAAACATTTTTAACCGTGATTTTGACCAGTCAACCGCCACTATTCATCTTCCCCTTTCTTGTAAAAAATGAAAATTTTGATCTAGGGCTTGAAAATCCTGGATTTAGGGCGATTTCAAATCATTTAGACACCGGATTTTATCATCTCTCGGTAAGAGCTTCACTCCAACCTAAAAATATTTTATTATCACCTTGAATTTCTTCCACATTGAAACACCGGATTTTATCATCTCTCGGTAAGAGCTTCACTCCAAACTAAAAATATTTGATTTTTACCTTGAATTTCTTCCACATTGAGAAGATCCAGAAAATTGAGAATGTGGAGAAATTATTTGGAAGAAATTCATGGAATTTAGATTTGAACTCTTAGAGTCACTCTTGGAAGCCATTATTTGAATATTTGAAGTGTATTTTGGAATTTTTCATAACTTTGATTAGATTGACATGGCTCTGCGACAAAAGAGGCGACTTGAGTTTGACGAGCCTCACTTCGTCAATGCGAAGACTCAGTCGAAATTTACTTCAGTATTTGAAGGGAAGAAATGTAAACAAGATCGTGTTTTTGAGAGTCCGGGAGGAGAAGTTGAACGAGTTATCACCGAACGGAGGTGGGAAAACTTCTGTTATACCACCAATAAGGCTACTGTGAATATTCTGAAAGAATTTTATGTCAATGCGTTCTATTCTGAGGATGGAACCGTTTGAGTAAGGGGTTATTCTATTGAGTTTACTGTCGCCTGCATTAACTCATTTTATGAAGTCCCAAACTCCTATAGCTGCAATTATGAAACCTTCAGTACAATGGAAGGCCCACTGAACAATGTCATCAACTTTCTCACTGATGGGAAAGGGACATGGAAGATAAAGCAACGAGAAAGGGTATATTTTTCTGCTTCCATGTTGAATGCCACTTCTAAAGCGTTGCACTATTTTATTTCCTCTACTCTGCTACCTACATATCATCATAGTGAGGTAACAAGAGATAGAGCTATTCTGAATTTCTGTATTCAAAATAATCAAACTTTAAATGTGGGGAGAATTATTTATAAGAATATATTGACCACATCAAAGAGTGAATCAAGTGGAGGTCTGAGACATCCTGGCCTCATTTATGTACTTTGCTAACTTTCTGGAGTTGAAGTTGGAGATGATGAAGAATGGGTTTACTCTATGACACCCATTAGTAAAGCTAATTTGAAGACATGAATCCAATGAAAAATGAAGATCTGGGAAGTCAAGAACCTTCTACTAGTAGAGATGTCCCCTCTATAAGTTATGACCTTCCACCTTCTAAATTAGTAAGGCTAATTTGAAGACTTATGAATCCCATGAGAAATGGAGAACTGGGGGTAGAAGATTAGTAAAGCTAATTTGAAGACTTATGAATCCCATGAGAAATGGAGAACTGGGAGTAGAAGATAGAACCTTCTACTAGTAGAGATGTTCCCTCTACAAGTTATGATCTTCCACCTTCTAGTTCCCGTACCCTACCTTCTACTAGTAGAGATGTCCCCTCTACAAGTTATGACCTTCCACCTTCTAGTTCCCCTATGCCTTCTACTAGTAGAGATGTCCCCTCTACAAGTTATGACCTTCCACCTTCTAGTTCCCTTACCCCTTCTACTAGTAGAGATATCCCCTCTACTAGTTATGACCTTCCTTCCTCTAGCTCCCCTACCTTTCATGATTTAATGAATGAGTTAACCTTGCAGCGGAAGAGTATAGAGCAAATAAATGAAAGAATTTTGGATTAGAATGTAGACATGATTATGATAATGAGTACCTACAGAGGCATTCTGACTTTGAGATAGCTCACTACGAAGCTCAGGCCCGACACTACAGAGGTGAGTCTGATGTTACTTTACCTGAATGCCCCCGTTATATTCAGTATCAGCTCAATCCACCTGCTGACCAGGGAGACGAGGATATAGTATGAAACATTGATATATAATAATAATTGATGTACTTTTATTTTTGTAATTTTGTAATATATATATAGATATTTGTGTGTTTGTACATTCATTTTTTTTGTGTTACAATTGGATAATTTTTAATTATTGTTATAAATGTTTAGTGTGGTAGTTGAAATTTGCATGTGTAGTTATAATAGATGTTAATTAGTACTTTGTAAAATTGTAATGTGATGTGATTTTTATTTGCATTTTAATATATTTTTAATTGTTTTTTGTTTAGTATTGTGGATGTGTTTGCGAAATATTTTGTTTGTATAATGTTTAGTTTTGTACTTATTTCAAAATTTCACTACCCAACAAATTATCTAATGATTTATATGTATAGAAAGCTTTTAATATTACAGACCAGTTGAAGTTTAAATTTTGAATNATTCACTATAATTTCTTAGCAAGGAGAAGGATGCTTTCTTATATATTGAATATCACAATTAAACGTTATTCTTTCAGTAGTTACTATCCAAAATTATTTACTTATTTCAATTGCCTATTAGTGACAGATAAGCAACTTAAACGTTGTTGTAGTTGAATTATTACTTTTTATTAAATCTTAGTCCGTAGTATTCTATTTTTCCTTGTGGGATCGATAACTAGGACTCCATTAGAGCCATATATTACTTGAGCGATACGTATACTTGCGTTGATAAATTGACTTTAACATTATTGAATATTATATCTATACATCTTTATTAAATCAAGCACACACACACACACATATATATATATATATATATATATATATAAAGTCGAAGTCAAGTTTTTGACATCATTGCTGGAATTTTAAATCTTCTAGTAGCATCATCAAATTCTTGTAATTGTTGATTTACAAAAAGGTCGGTCAAATACCATCTACACAGTGTTCATACCTGCTTCTTTTTTGAGTTTTATCCTACTGATGAGAAATTAGATGAAATTATGGGATTTTTGACAGATGGACATGGAATTTGGAAAATTAAAAATGGGTGAAGGGTGAACTTTTCTTTCTCAAATCTTAATGTTTATTCTTGAGCATGACACTATTTCATATCTGGTAGATTACTACCTACCAACCATTTTAGTGAGGTAACTTGTGAGAGAGCCACCTCGAACTATTGTATTCAGATGAAGAAACATATTGATATTGGCTCTCTTATTTATACAAACATGCTTGTTTCCTCGAGAGGAAGAACTACATGAGGTTTGGGCTACCCTACTGTTATTGCTACTTTGTGTACTGAATCTGGTGTGAAGTATGATACTTGGGAAGAAACTTTGCTATCACATAAACCTATAGGAAAAATGAATTTGGAAAAATATGAGAAGTATTTTGGGACTAGACATAGGACTAGGTTAACATACCTTCTACTTCAGCTTCTACTTTTGCTCCTACTCCTACTCCTAGACCATCAGCTTCTGATTCTATTTCTCTGCATTCTCTTATGAAAGAAGTGATGATTCAACAAGGATATCTTATAACTTTACAAAATTAGGTAAAAGACCTTGAATCTCATTTGTAACATAGTGATGATATTATGATGAGGAAGGTTGAGTATGATTTTGCTTATAATGAGGCTATGAAGAGATACATGGGAGGTGATCATTCTGTGGAATTTCCTCCTTGCCCCACTTTCACACCATATCGACCTTCTGAGATGGATGAGGAGATAGATTTGGGTGATGATGATGATGATGATGATGATGATGATGATGATGATGATGATGATGATGGTGATGATGATGATGATGATGGTGGTGGTGATGATGATGCTAGAGATGCTAAAGATGTTGATGTTTAGTTTGTGTTTTCTTTCTTTTCTTTGATGTGTTAGAATATTTGAACTTTATTTTATTCATGATTAGTTGTATTTGTGTTGCAATGTGCTTTTATTTAGTATTTGTTTCTGTTAAACTGTTAGTTCTATTTTTTATCTTTTGCTCCAATTTAAATGTTAGAGTAGTGTTTATTTTATGTTTTTATTGTTATGTATGTCAATCTTATGTTCATTACTTCTCAGTACATGTCATTCATACTTGTACCTACATTAATTTTCCTATTATAAATTAAAAAAATTTTCTCTTCCTTCATGAACTTTCCTGCTTTAAATTAGTTTAAAAATTTAAGTTTGGGGGAAGAGAGAAAATTCTTTTTAAACTAAATTTTATTTATCCTAAGGAAATTGCATTTTTCAAAATTATTTTTAACATAACCTGTGGTATATAGAGTTAACTTTTGAAAACTATATTTTTGATTTTATGAAAGTTGTAGAAAACCTAAGTAAAAGTTTTTAATAATGAAGGTTAATTCTAGAATTAAGATATTTAGTATGAAGGGTTTAGAGTTATGCTTTTGCTACTTAAAGTAAAGAAACTGTATTTTTGGAAATATTAAGGATCTTAGATTTATACTCGAAAAGAAAAAAATTCAGACTTTATGAAAAATCTTAAAGCTAATACACATTTATTAATGTAAAGAAATGAGAGACATTTTTAACTTTAAGAGGAGGATAGTAGATTTCAAAATCATTAAAGACTATTCAGATATAGTAATCCTCACATGACATATGAAAAAAGAAAGATAAAAGAAAAAAAAAGAAAGGATTTAAAATGATCCTAAAAGAAAATAAAAGGAAAAACAAAAAGAAAAAAATATGAGAGGAAAAGCTTGAGGAGATGCCTAATCAACAATTGGCTCTACTTGAATCAATTTAAGGAAAGAAACTTAATTACTTTTCTAACTTAGACTTAGAAGTATTAGCACCTTTATTGATAAAGTTCTCATGCAATTCTTTTTCTGGTATTTCTTCAAAGTATCTTAAGTATGATGAATTGCAGTTATTTTTGAAATAAATAGAAAATCAAAACTTTTAGACTTGACTGTTAAATATTATTGTATTTTAGTTTTTAACATGAGTTGTTAAAATTTTTTCTGAAGTTTCACTTTAACATTTATAAAGTAGAAATTATAGAATTTTTTAGGTAAAATTTGCTACCACATGTTATAAATTTTAGATATAGTATAAGGAGTTACTTAAGAACAAGTAACATTTAAGTTTGGGGGATTTGATCCACCTAAAATTAACCTGTTTTTAATGCATATTTTATAAGCCTTTTATTTACATTTTTAATAATATTGAACTTTAAAGAAAGGTATTTTGCATGTTTTTTGCTTCAGGTACATGGAATGAACATTTATAGAAAATGAGGAGAAAAAAGGAGCAAAAATGAAGATTTTTGTGTGGCGCTATAACACCACCCCCTGGCGACATAGCGCCACAGTTGAGCGAGAAGGGTATTAATATTGTGGGATGTGAAAGCATAACTCAAACACCCCTGGCGACAAACATCCCAAACTGGCGCTATAATGACAGTAATTACTCTTCTAGAAGATACATCAAATTTGGCTGAATGTTGGAGGGGTGTTTGAAGCAACCCTTGGTTATTTTCTATTTTCTATTTAATGAGAAGGATTTGATCGAAGTTAGAGACATTTTGGAGCCTCAAAACTTCAATTGTGCGGAAATAGTAAGTAAGGTTTTTCATATTTTGTGTTCTAGTGTAAGTGTAAGTGTGTTTTAGTGTAAAGAAGATTGAAGATTGCTTAAAGAAAACTCTAAAAGTTTACTTAGGGAGAAGACATAAAGTACTTTATATTTGTATTTAAGTTTTTGTTGTACGACTTGAATTTCAATGCAAATGTTTTGTTTTTGTTTAATCTCCATGAAATTTGAGTAGTTCCCTTTCTTTCTTCTTGCATATGGGACTTAATATTGTGGGATGTGAACGATTTAAAGATTTCTTTTTACTCTTAAAACTTGTGATGGTATTTTCACTGAATCTTCCTTTACTTTGCGAGCTGGCCACTTTTGTGGTTAAAATCAGTTGAGAAACATAATGACCTGGGAGGACTATGATTTCACATAACTAGTGGATACCACACTTCATTTTAGGCAGCGTCATTGAGATCAACTAATGGGGAGTGCAAATAAATAGGGAAATAAGTTTTGATGAACGTAGAATTGGTTAGATATAAAGTGACATACTAAATTTTTATCAGTTTGGCTTAAGGTTTAGTACCCTGACACTGGGATTTGGTCATTACAGTGGCCTAAGCTAGGGCATCTGGAGGTGAGAGGCTAGATACACTGATGTGGAGTCAAAATGTTAAGGAATCGACCTTAATTTAGCTAATGTTCTTTGCAAGCACCGAAAGGGAGTAAAGAATAAGGTATGCTTCTATTTTTCACAATACCTCAGTTTTTTCTTAATTCATTTGAAACCTACATATATTAAAATCTCTTTGCAAGGGGAAATGTTTTCCATATTATCCAAACTTGTTATATTTTGTTAAGCTTTTACATTTAGTTGTTACTTTATTAGATTTTAAGTAGTAATTTTTAGTGAGCATATCATTCTATATATCTTTCCTTTTTAATTTGCAATTTCAATAGAATTTATGTAAGTTAATTTTAAGAGTTACCGCATTCCTCTTGGAATCAATAATGAGGTTTTTTAAGAAAATCCTAAGTTACTTGAAACGATACATACACTTGCATAGTACCCCTAATGTGAAAATCTATTATAAATCATTAGATTTATTCACTCTAGCTGTTAGATATAAATTGAGACATATCAATTAATGTTTTTCTTTTCTTTGTTTAATAACACAATGGTTAAGACTAAAGAAGTCGGTTCATCAACCATGTGGGATAAGAAGGTCACACTCATATTCTGCGACATTTGTCTTAAGGAGGTTGAGCTAGGAAATAGACCCACCACCTGTTTTAACAAATAAGGGCGACATAATATTACAAAGAAGTTTAAGGAAATGAAAAGAAGGGAGTACAATAGGTTACAATTTAAGAACAAGTGGGATCAATTGAAAAAGACTGAAAATTATGGAAGAAACTAAAACGGGGATCCACATACTTGGTTTGGGATCCAATCAAAAGGGCTATTGATGCTTCAGAGGAATGGTGGGCTGAAAAATTGGAGGTAATAACATATCCACTGAAGACTTGTTTTTTCATACCTTATTCTACAAGGCTATTTGAAGTAAAAACTTGCTCGTACATTGCAGGTAGTGCCATCCGCAAAAAAAATCAAATTCAGTGGTATTGACTCTGACCTGGAGGAGCAGTTGGACTGTATATTCAGTGAGGTTGTTGCAAGCACTCATGCGTTCACCCTAAGTGAGCAAAAGTTTGCAAGCATACCATAAGACTTGGAGACCAAGTAAGTAAGTGGGTCCGGTGAAAGCCCTAGCCTAAACCAAAAGAAGCTAGAGTTCACATGCCGTTCAAAGTGTACTAGGGTGGACAAAAGGAAAAAAGGAGCTGCTTTCGTCAAAAGTTGAATAGTAAAGATGGTGGATGTGTGCACAAGTCAGGTCGGTACTTCACATGACACCTCCATAGACGACTTTCTCCGAGTTCTGGAGACATATCCCAATGTTTATGGGGATAAACTGTTCTATCTGAACTCCTTGAATTTGCTGGAGGACTCGACCCACAGAAAAATATTCATGAAGATGCACCCTGACCGTCGGGTCAACTACATACGTTAATTTATGGACAATTGATTTGTGAGGTTTATTTATAAACCTCACTTATGAGGGATTTAGTTTGGTGACATTCTAATTGATCACCCATCTCAGATATCTTATTAAAATTTTTATCTAGTTGTATTCACTAAGTGCCAAAATTATTGAAATACTTTTTCAATTATCCCAAACTTATCATCAAAAGTGAAATTAGGAGTGGCTGGGGTCAAGGGTAAAACCAACATATTTTTTTAGGAAGGGTAAAATCATTAAATGATCAATTTTCTTAAGCAAACAAAATATATTTCGGGGAGGGGTTTGGAGGTGTTGGTGGGGTTTTAGGGAGATTTAGATACATAACACAAAACATTGAATTTTAAATATGTAGCACAAAGTTTTTTATTTACGCACAAAACACATCTCGTTAATTTTTCAGGATCATGAAAGAGTCCATGGCCTCCTTGACGTCCTGTTCCTTCTCACCCTGCTTGTTCTTTGCTCTCCTCTCTATGATTTTCTTTTTAATTCTTCCTTGCTTTCATGAAGTCTCTCCTTCTCATTCCTTCTCATTCTCCGCTCCTTGACGGAAGACGAAGCCCCATGCAAGCGCTAAGCTAGATCAAAACAGTAAGCCCAAATCTTCATACACAATCATTCGTTCATCTATCACTTCTTCCACACAATCTCATTCGCAACCCCTCATCCTTCTTCAAATTTATCCAAAAACCTGCACTCTCTCCCCCTTGCAGCATATACAAATCTCCTCAGTCGTTCACTGTTCCAGCCTACTATGGCTCCATTTGGGGCCGCTTTTTTGACGCGGCACGACCTCAAACCACAAATTATCATCAGTTGGTTCCCAACTTCGCGGCAGAAGGAAGCTAAAAGGGAAGGAAAGCGGGTCGCGGGATTGACCCAGCCGTACTAGCTTTCGCCTCGTCAAATATTCTTTTTTCACTTGGCGCAAAGAAACCCTCGTCCCGTCTATTCCCACGTCTCGCCTCACCTCGCCTGGTGTCGCCGCATGCGTTCTTCTTCATTGACCAGAACCGAATCCAGTAAGCCTATTCCCGCGCCTCGCCATCTCACCTTGCTTGGTGTCGCCGCACACGTTCTTCTTCCTCGACCAGAACCAAATCCAGGAAGCACCGTGTCGGTGTGCACTTTCTTCGTCCTCGACCAGAACCGAATCCAGGAAGCAAACCCATATTCTTCTCTTATTTTTGAGCTCTCTTCGCTGCTGAGAAGAGTATGGAAATTTGTTTTGGCGCGTTGAGAAGTTTCTTCTTTCAGAATAGTGTAAACTTTTCTGTTTCTTTGTTTTATAAAATTGTCTTGTGATTATGTGAGGGATATTTCTCTAGACGTGGATCATTTGTTCCATTAGTGTTGATAGAATGGAGGGTTTGTGGTCTGTTATATTTCCATTTTTATTAGATTTGAAGCCTGTTTATAATAATTGCTACGGATCATAATTGGCATTTTGTAGCACATTGTAATTTTATTAGATCTGAAGTCCATTTATAACACAAATATCTAAGTAGTGTCACTAATTTTTTTAACATGCTTTTGTGGATCATTTTTTATGCAATTCTCTATCGCAGAACTTTATTAGTGAACTACCTGCATCCTTGATGCTATGTTTTTTGTTGCTATTAAAATTGTGAATTATTTTTTAAAAGTTTAATGCATTTGAAAGTTGTAGCTACTTTTGGAGTTGTCAAGCCAACTTAGAATTGTTTCAACTGCTCTATTCTATTTCTCAACTGCTTTGTGAATGCTTAGAAATATATGAGGTGAAAAGTTGTTGCAATCTATATTTTTTTTTCATTGCTCAAATTTCTTTCCTGTAGATGACATGCTTTATAGTTATGTCTTTGGTGGTGGCTTGATTTTCAATTGATTTATTCTAAAATTACTCATCATAGCATGCTTATGAAAACAATTTTTTTTTATCCGAGGACTTGCAGATGTATTAGTTTCTTATATTTGGTTAGGGAGAATTACCCGAGGCTAATCCAAAGTTGAGAGAAAATATATGAGCAAGGTAACATATTTTAGCAGGTAAAAACTAGTGGATTGGGATGAAAAAGAGCAAAGCAATCCATTTGTATTGATTTGTATGTCATATGTTTACTATGCAGTTTAGTGAGAAAAGAGTTCGTAATTCCATTTCAACTGTGAGTAGATTCAGTAGTTAAAGATGTTTGTTGGCGATTTATTTCACTTTTCTCAATATGTAGCTTATAGATATGCAGTTTTCGTAATATGTAGTTTATTTCACTTTTCTGTTTCTTTGTTTTATAAAAGTGTTCTGCGATTATGTGAGAGATATTTCTCCAGACGTGGATCATTTATCCATTAGTGTTGATAGAATAGAGGGTTGGCCTGTTTTAGAGCAGATCTTGCAAGAGCTTTATCATGGGGAGGTTGGCTTGCAAGAGTTTCTAATTTTTTTTGATTTTTACTGTACAACAAATGCTTGTTGCCTCCCAATTTCTATGTATTTTTACATATATAACACCTAAACTTTACTTTTTTCCTACTTTCTAATTGATTACTGTTGTGTTTCATGACTTTGTTTTGTTATAGTAATAACATGAATAATAAATCTAAAGAGGTTGCTACACCCCGCATTGTGGGAAAAAGATACGAAAATAATATTTTGCGATCTTTGTCTTAAAGAGATTGAACTGGGAAATATGCATACAAACTATTTCAATAGAAAATGGTGGCAAAATATTATAAAAAATTTCAAGGAATGTACATGCAGGGAATACGACAGGTTGCAAATGAAGAACAAGTGGGACCAATGAAGAAGGAATGAAAAATTGGGAAGGAATTGAAAAGGGGTTCTACCGGTCTTGGTTGGGATCCAGTGAAGCGAACGTTTGATGCACCTGAGGAATTGTGGGTTGAAAGACTTGTGGTGAGCTTTGTTTGTAAAATTTATTATTTTGTAACTTTATAGTTTATTCTAATTGGGTGTTTATCATTTTCTGTATAGGTGGTGTCTGCTGCAAAGAAATTTAAGCTTTCTGGAATTTAGCCTAAATTGGAGGAGAAACTCAACCACATATTTGGGGGGTGGTTGCAACGGGGAACTATGGCTGCGAATTTGGGAACCCCTGGAGGTTTAGTTGATTTCATTGACGTCTCCAACCCACTTCAGAATGAATATGAAACCATTTCTTGTTCCAAACGCCCGTAGGTTGTTGATAAAAGAAAATGTGGTGCTTCTTCCCTCAGAAACGAGTTATCTGAGGTGGTTTTTGTTTCAAAGCAGAATATCAAGCTTCCCATTCAAGCATTATCACGGAGGAATTTGAAATCCTAAGTGCTACAGCCAAAATTTATGCAGATGAAGAGTTGTATATGTTCGCAGTAGAATTGCTAGAGGACCCAGTCCGTAGGGATTTCTTTGTGCAGATGTCTGTCGCCCGCAGAGTGACATATATTCGATGTTTTAATGATCGTTTGAACATTTGAGATGTTTTATATTTTTCATCACTAGAATATTTCCACTACATTATCTATATTTTTCTTTCTAGAGTTGTACTTGTGAACTCCATTGTACCTTCCTAATCATTTGCAAACGTTTCTTTTTTTTATTGTCACAAGCTCTCATATAAATGATAATTGTTTAGGGGAAACATTTAGGGATACCCATCACTATGGATGCAAATAGAAGAAGCCAAATGGAGGCCCACATGGATACACACAAAAGAAAGCGGAGAGGAATGTTTCTGACGACTAGTATAACACGTACATTGATCGTTCGCCATGCATGTCATCTTCTTATATTGGCTACAAATGGGTTGGAGAGTTGCTTGCGGGACACTCAACATGATTTTTTATTATGTTACGAATGAGCCAGATAGTATTTATTGATCTTCTGGAATTACTCATAGGATCTCACGGACTTTATGGATCTTTGAGGACCAATCCATGTGAGGTGCTCGCAATAACACTGTTCATATTATCCCAAAATGAGTCTATGTGAGGAGAGATGGAGTAATTTCAACACTCATAAAAAATAATAAGCAGATACTTCTCAATCGGATTGAGCGCACTTGTTAGCCTATCCTCTCATGTCATCAGACCCTCAGATTATAAGTTTGAGCAGATACCCGCTGAGATATCACATGATGCGTGATATATGCCCTTCTTCAAGGTATTCTCTCAGATGCATTATAGTTTTTTTTGTTAGGGTATGCAATGATATGTCAAACCTAGTATTTACTCATCACAACTGCATTGACGCGATTGATGGAACACATGTTGACGCACGTATCCCAAATATTAATAAGGTAGCATTTAGCGGTCGTTGTGGTAGCCCCACCCAAAATGTCATGGTTGTTTGTGACTTTAACATGTGTTTCACTTTTGTTCTGGTTGGTTGGGAGGGCAGCGCACATGACAGTCGAGTTTTTAAATCTGCGACACGAGATCCCAATAGCAACTTTCCACATCCACCTGTAGGTACGCTCAGGATTGAACTCATTGAATGAAGAACTTGAGTCTCCATACTAATGGTTCAATTTATTAGGAAAATACTACTTGGTCGATGCTGGTTACCTATTACAACGAGGGTATTTAAAGCCATTTCCTGATACAATATATCACATGCCAGACTTCACACATGCAAGCAAAGTTACACGAGACAAAAAAGAAATGTTTAATAAACAACATTCATCACTACGTGGTGCAATTGAGAGGACTTTTGGTGTCTGGAAAAAGAAATGGGCGATACTCCGTGATATGCCTCCCTACAATTTCTCCAAGCATGTACAGATTGTCTTTGCTACAATGACTCTCTATAATCATATTAGAAGACATTATTCCCGTAACGATATCGACTTCCATTTGGCGGAAGAGGATGAAGAAAATATGTCTACAGAAGCCTTTGAATACCATCTAGGTCAGTTTTTCACAGAAGAAGAGACTGAGGCTTCCACCGCCTTCACTATAGATGGGGAAGGTGCAAGCGAGATGACAAAGCTGAGGGAACAAATAACTGATGAGATAATAGGCCTATGAATGTAGAATTTATTAGCTGAATATTATTCAAAATATTGCTACTCTGATTTTTTTCAACTTTATATTTATCTATTCCGTTGTTTTCTTTTGTTTAGTTTGATACCTGGGAACTATTGAAAATCATTGAGCTATTGTTGTATTTATGTGTTTTGTGGATATTGCCAAATAAGATATTTATGATTCATTAGTATTTGAATATTGGACTTATGTGCATCCTTTCACTTTACATACAAAAAATATATCTAACTATTTTCACATGCTTGAGTCATTTTGTCCTCTAGCAACATGCTTAGCATTTTTGAAGCTCTATGTTAGGGATCGATCAGAGAGGCTTGCACTGCAAAATTATTTGAGAATGGTTATAGAATTGGGGAGTTGGAACTTATGAGCGAGTTGCACAAATTAAAAATGCATTTTCTAAAAAAATGTGAAGGATGCGAGAGAGGCTTGCACTGCAAAATTATTTGAGAAGAGAAAACTCACATATTTATTCTTTAATTGGGGCAAAACTGTTAACGAATGGGAATCAGACAAGGGTTAATTCTAACTTAGATATGAATGTGCTTGAAAATCTTAAACCATACAAAAATCTAAAGAGTTTGTTTATATTTTCATACAAGAATGTAAGCTCTGCAAAATGGATGTACAATACAGATCTGATCTCCAATCTGGAGTTCATCAGTCTGAACGGGTGCTCGGAGTGGGAAACTCCTCCACCTTTTGGGCAGCTTCCCCACCTCAAGTTGTTGTACCTTCGTAACATGCCAAAAGCAAAACGACTTGATTGTAAATTCCATGGGAATTACAAGGTTTATGTGTTTCCATCGTTGGAGGGCATGTTGACTCTCCCGTGTAAGTTTGAGGGTGAGGATATTGAAGTAATAAATGCTGTGCATAATTGCTTAAAATTGTTGTTGTTTAAGTTAGCAACTTTAGTGTTTAATGCATTAATTGCAACATTTTGTTTAATTAAATAGTTAGTGACCTGTGAAGCTGTAGATGAAGTTTGGTTGTGGGATGGAAGGAGCGCACCTTTCTCTGATTAGTTGTGTTGAGCTCTCTATTAATCTGTACAAAAACTTCATGCTTCTTGTTGTGTTATGGAGATTATGATAGCTGTATTTTTTTGGCAGGGATGGAAAATTGCAGTTCCTTAAGTAGTTATGATTAGCTGCCTATTTGTCTTTAATGAAACTCTATCTTTGTTGTGGTATGTCTTTAGCTGTTTTTTTTTTAACTTTTCAATGCAATCACCGAACATGGTATATATGAATGGAGTGGTATGTATGTAAATCTTCCAATGATTAATGCATGTTTACACGGTTCATGAGAGATGTAATGTATAATAATAATATATGTCTGAGATGGGCATATAAATATTCTTTAAGCCATGAGCATCATGGAGTTGGTATATTTGGATTATATGCCTCTCCGTTCTGCATATTTTATGTAATATGCCTCCAAAAACTAATTTGGGATTTTGTGTTTGTGCTATTTGATTTATGATATTTTATTTTAGTTTATGCTTGTTCATTCAATAATTTGAGTCTAGCACATGTTGATTCTATCCTTGCTGGTTAACAAATCCTGTTTGCTAATATATATTCATTTAAGGGCTGTGTTGATTGCTTGAAACTGAAAAATGCAAATGAGTTTTGTTGATTTTTATATTTGCAGTGTTGGTGGTAATAGAAGTTACTAGTTGATTAAAGGATGCAGTTCTGTGTTTGTCATGTATACATTGGTAGTGACAGCGTGCATTCAATGGATTTGATTGAATTAGGGATTTCTGAGGTAGGTTTCAGTGAATTCTGGTTCTTCAACGATTTGGTTAGAAGAACGAAGCTTTACTAGTAGGATGTTTATTTGATTCCTGCAGGTGGTTAGGTTTCATCAAGTGCATTTTTACTTTCCCCAACTCTTGTCAAAATTCTATTAATATGACTTCACTAAGCTGAATATCACATGGGAGGAGCTCAATAATTTTGGACGAATGTGTAAAGTTGCAGATTTTCTTGATTTTATCATGTATCTACATGTGTAACGCCTGGATTTGATTATATATGAGCTGATTTTCTAATTTTTCAATATTTGTGTTTGATTTTAATTTATACTTACATACCTACTACCTTACATATGCATGGAATTGTGTATTTTATTTTTTTCTTAAGTTGAATTAGTGGTGTTTTTTTGTTGATGTGCTATGAAAGGTTTGGGTGTTATAAATGTAAAAGTTAAAATTTAGGTGTTAAATCTGTTAATATATGAGAGTTGGGTGGTATGTGTGCAAATGCTTGGTTATTAACCGCTTATAAGAACGATTATTTGGTCTTTATATTGTTGCTTTTGACTGAATATGCATCTTGGCACCCGTTGAAATTATTTTAAATTGTTTTTTTTTTTCTGTTACTTTTCTTTGTCCCGTCAAAGTCTATTTATTGAAGTTCTTGATGAAATAGTTATGACATCAAGAAGCATTCGTTTGATGTTCTTATGCACTACATTGCTGAGTGGCGTATCCGAATTTTTGTTTTGTTTTGAATTGAATTTTTTCTTATGAAATATCAAACATATTGTCACATTTCTGTTACTAAAAAAAAGTACTAAACAAGGATAGATTGAACATTTTTTCAGAAACAGTTGTCTCACAGCTGTTTTCACACAGCTGCAAGAAACAGACAACCAACTTTTTCACAACAGCTTCCTGGGGCAGCGCAGCTGCAACTGAAAAACTACGAAGTTGCAGCTGCGCCAAACAGACCCTCTATCTCGGCGTGCAACTCTCACCCTTCTCTATCTCTTGCATAGCACAAGAACTCGTCCCTCTCCTTCCCCTCATATCTCCTCGGAGCAGCTCCCATAGGCTTCACGATGATTTTCACATGATCGCTCGCCGACGACAACTGATGTCAATGAAAAGAAACCAAAGGAAGAAGGCACTGCCATGTAATATTAACGGAGGTGTTGCGGCCATAAATAACAAAGTTTAGGTGGGAGATCTATAAAATTCAATGCTTTGTGTGCTATGTATGTAAAACCTACTTAAATTTTATTAAATTTTAGGGAGATTTACATATATAGCACTCAAAACATTGAATTAAACATATCTTGCACATAAACTTTTTATTTACGCACAAAGCACTTCCCGTTAATTTTTCATGATCGTGTAAGGGTCCCAGGCCTCTTCGACGTTTAGTTCCTTCTCACCCTGCTCGCACTTTGCTTTAGCTCACCGCATTCTCATCCCTCTGATTCTTTGATTCTTCCATGCTTTAATGAGATGTCTCTCTTCTCTCCCTTCTCATTGTTCGCTCCCTGACAGGAGACGAAGCCCCATGTTGCACTCAACGACCTCTCCTCACAGCTCTAAGCTAGCCCAAACCAGCAAGCCCAGATATTCACGCACAACCATTCGCTCATCTCCCATTTGGGCACTCAACGACCTCTTCTCACAGCTCTAAGCTAGCCCAAACCAGCAAACCCAGATATTCACGCACAACCATTCGCTCATCTCCCATTTCTTCCTCATTGCTCTCATGCGCAACCCCTCTTCCTTCAAGAGTTATAATTCAGCCACTGCTTACCTCTATATGCACCTAACCACTTATGAGAGCCTTAGTTCATGCACTATAACAGGACTTAAGATCCAGCACATACCAAAAATCTATGAATTAAACATTTCGAGCAAAATCACAATCATTTTCATGTATCATGGCCTATGCAGAGAGAAACGTCAAATTGACAACGAGCTTCACGTGACTGTTCATGCATGAATGTTGGGTGTAAGAATTTCTCACTAATAAAATTTTTATTTATGTCCTCATTGCACATAATTGATCTCAGCTTTACAATTAGATCATGAAGGTTATTGGAAAGCCAATGGTAGAACCTCATTACAAAAAATGTATCACTACTTCAATAAGATAAACCATAGTTTCCATGAGAATCAAGCAATAAATACCTAAATAAGTAAAAGTAAATCACTATTTTGATAATAACACATTAATTTCTCATTGTTTTAAAATTGATGAACAGCCTCAAACTCCAAACAAAAGAGGAAATGATAAATTGATAATTTTAACGCTTTGAAGCCGAAATGATACCAAATAAATAAGTATTATTTGACGACCANCTCTTGTCAAAATTCTATTAATATGACTTCACTAAGCTGAAAATCACATGGGAGGAGCTCAATAATTTTGGAAGAATGTGTACAGTTGCAGATTTTATCATGTGTCTACATGTGTAACACCTGGATTTGATTATATATGTGTTGATTTTCTAATTTTTTTCAATATTTGTGTGCAGATTTTCTGATTTTAATTTATATTTACATACCTACTACCTTACATATGCATGAAATTGTGTATTTTGTTTTTTTCTTAAGTTGAATTAGTGGTGTTTTTTGGTTGATGTGCTATGAAAGATTTGGGTGTTATAAATGTAAAAGTTAAAATTTAGGTGTTAAATCTGTTAATACATGAGTTGGGTGGTATGTGTGCAAATGCTTGGTTACTACCTGCTTGTAAGAATGATTATTTGGTCTTTATATTGTTGCTTTGACTGAATATGCAGCTTGGTACCCGTTGAAATTATTTTAAATTGTTTTTTTTTTTCTGTTACTTTTCTTTGTCCCGTCAAAGTCTATTGAAGTTCTTGATGAAATAGTGATGACATCAAGAAGCATTCGTTTGATGTTCTTATGCACTACACTGCTGAGTGGCGTATCAGAACTTTTGTTTTGTTTTAAATTGAATTTTTGCTTCTGAAATATCAAATATATTTGTGTCACATTTCTGTTACAAAAAAAAAAATTATCAAACAAAGATGGACTGGTCATTTTTCCAGAAACAATTATCTCACAGCTGTTTTCACACAACTGCAACAAACAAACAATCAACTTTTCCGCAACAGGTTCCCCACAATAGCTTCTTGGGGCAGCGCAGCTGCAGCTAAAAAGTTAAGAAGCTGCGCCAAACAAACTCTATCTCGACATGCAACTCTCACCATTCTCTGTCTCTTGCATAGCGCAAGAACTCGTCCCTCTCCCCCTTACATCTCCTCGGAGCAGCTCCCATAGGCTTCACAATGATTGTCACATGATCGCTCACCGACGACAACTGATGTCAATGAAAAGATACCTAAGGAAGAAGGCACTGCCATGTAAAATTAGTGGAGGTGTTTCAAGCATAAATAACAAAGTTTAGGAGCGAGATCTGTAAAATTAAATGTTGTGTTCTATGTATGTAAAACCTGTTAAATTTTATTAAAATTTAGGGAGATTTACATACACAATACTCAAAACATTGAATTTTACACATCTCACACACTTTTTTATTCATGCACAAAGCACTTCTCGTTAATTTTTCAGAATCATGGAAGAGTTCTGGCCTCCTTGATGTCCAATTCCTTCTCACCCTGTTCTCACTTTGCTCTCCTCTATATGATTTTCTCTTTAATTCTTCCTTGCTTTCGTGAACTCTCCTCTCTTCCTTCGCATTCTCCGCTCCCTGACGAAAGTCAGAAGATGAAGCTCCACGCTACACCCACCGGCGTCTCCTCACAGCTCTAAGCTAGTCCAAAATAGCAAGCCTAAATCTTCACTCACAACCATCCGCTCATCTCCCACTTCTTTCTCACTAATCTCATTATCAAACATTCTTCTCCAAATTTATCCAGAAACCTACTCTCTCCTTTACAGCACAAATCTCCCCAGTCTTTCACCGTTCCAGCCCACCATATCCCGACCTGCAACCCTCACACTTCTTGTTCTCTTGCATAGCACCAAACTCTTCCCTCTCCTTCCCCTCATATCTCCTCGCAGCAGCTCCCATAGGCTTCACGATGTTTGTCACATGATCGCTCGCCTGCGGCAACTGATGTCAATGAAAAGAAACCCAAGGAAGAAGGCACTGCCATGTAAGATTAACGGAGGTGTTGCGGCTATAAATAACTAAGCTTAGGTGGGAGATCTATAAAATTCAATGCTTTGTGTGCTATGTATGTAAAACCTACTTCAATTTTATTAAATTTTAGGGAGATTTACATATATAGCACTCAAAACATTGAATTAAACATATCTTGCACATAAACTTTTTATTTACGCACAAAGCACTTCCCATTAATTTTTCATGCTCGTGGAAGGGTCCCTGGCCTCTTCGACGACCAGTTCCTTCTCGCCCTGCTCGCACTTTGCTTTAGCTCACCGCATTCTCATCCCTATGATTCTTTGATTCTTCCATGCTTTCATGAGATGTCTCTCTTCTCTCCCTTCTCATTGTTCGCTCCCTGACAGGAGACGAAGCCCCATGTTGCACTCAACGACCTCTCCTCACAGCTCTAAGCTAGCCCAAACCAGCAAGCCCAGATATTCACGCACAACCATTCGCTCATCTCCCATTTGGGCACTCACCGACCTCTCCTCACAGCTCTAAGCTAGCCCAAACCAGCAAACCCAGATATTCACGCAAAACCATTCGCTCATCTCCCATTTCTTCCTCATTGTTCTCATTCGCGGCCCCTCTTCCTTCAATAGTTATAATTCAGCCACTGCTTACCTCTATATGCACCTAACCACTTATGAGAGCCTTAAGTTCAAGCACTATAACAGGACTTAAGATCCATCACATATCAAAAGTCTATGAATTAAACATTTCGAACCAAATCACAATCATTTTCATGTATCATGGCATATGCAGAGAGAAACGTCATATTGAAACGAGCTTCACGTGAATGTTAATGCATGAATGTTGGGTGTAAAAATTTCTCACTAATAAAATTTTTATTTATGTCCTCATTGCACATAATTGATCTCAGCTTTACAATTAGATCATGAAGGTTATTGGAAAGCCAATGTTAGAACCTCATTACACAAAATGTATCACAACTTTAATAAGATAAACCATAGTTTCCATGAGAATCAAGCACTAAATAAGTAAAAGTAAATCACTATTTTGATAATAAGACATTAATTTCTCATTATTTTAAAATTGATCAACAGCCTCGAACTCCAAACAAAAGAGGAAATGATAAATTGAATTTTAACGCTTTGAAGCCGAAATGATACCAAATAAATAAGTATTTTTTAACGACAAAAAAAAAATAAAAAAAAATTGAATTGCCCATTAAATGACATGGNGCACTGCAAAATTATTTGAGAAGAGAAAACTCGCAGATTTATTCTTGAATTGGGGCAAAACTGTTAATGAATGGGAATCAGACAAGGGAGTTGGAAGCCTACGAAACATTGTTAATTCTGACTTAGATGTGAATGTGCTTGAAAATCTTAAACCATACAAAAATCTGAAGAGTATGTTTATATTTTCATACAAGGGTGTAAGCTCTGCAAAATGGATGTACAATACAAATCTGATATCCAATCTGGAGTTCATCAGTCTGAACGGGTGCTCGGAGTGGGAAACTCTTCCACCTTTTGGGCAGCTTCCCCACCTCAAGTTGTTTTACCTTTGTAACATGCCAAAAACAAAGCGACTTGATTGTAAATTCCATGGGAATTATAAGGTTTATGTGTTTCCATCGTTGGAAGGCATGTTCACTCTCCCACGTAAGTTTGAGGGTGAGGATATTGAAGTAATAAATGTTGTGCAGAATTGCTTAAAATTGTTGTTCTTTAAGTTTGTAACTTTGGTGTTTAATGTATTAATTGCAACATTTTGTTTAATTAAATGGTTAGTGACCTGTGAAGCTGTACTGAAACTTCATTGGTTGTGGGATGGAAGGAGCGCGGCTTTCTCTGATTAGTTGTGTTGAGCTCTCTATTAATCTGTACTGAAACTTCATGCTTCTTGTTGTGTAATGGAGATTATGATAGCTGTATTTTTTTTGGCAGGGATGGAAAATTGCAGCTCTTTGAGTAGTTATGGTTACCTGCCTATTTGTCTTTAATGAAACTCTATCTTTGTTGTGGTATGTCTTGAATTGTATTTTTTCTAACTTTTCAATGAAATCACCGTACATGGTATATATGAATCGAGTGGTATGTATGTAAATCTTCCAATGATTAATGCATGTTTACATGGTTCATGAGAGAGGTAATGTATAATAATAATATATGTTTGAGATGGGCATATAAATATTCTTTAAGCCGTGAGCATCATGGAGTTGGTATATTTGGATTATATGCCTCGCCTTTCTGCATATTTTATATAATATGCCTCCAGAAGCTAATTTGGGATTTTGTGTTTGTGCTATTTGATTTATGATATTTTATTTTAGTTTATGCTTGTTCATTAAATAATTTGAGTCTAGTACATGGTGATTCTGTCCTTGCTGGTTAACAAATCCTGTTTGCTAATATATATTCATTTAAGGGAAAATATTTGCGTACATAAGATGTACGCAGCGTTGCGTACATCAGGAGTTATTCAGAAGGTACAGGGGAGTTATATCTGGGTTATACCCCCCTGTAACCTCTGTGTAATTCCGTTGTAACCCTCGTGTAACTTATTTGTACGAAATTCATTTATAGGTTACAGGGAGGTTACATAGGGGTATAACCCCGATATAACCCCCCTGTACCCCCTGAATAACTCCTGGACGTACGCAGCGCTGCGTACGTCCTATGTACGCAAATATTTTCCTCATTTAAGGGCTATGTTGATTGCTTGAAACTGAAAAATGCAAATGAGTTTTCTTGATTTTTATATTTGCAGTGTTGGTGGTAATAGAAGTTAATGGTTGATTAAAGGATGCAGTTCTGTGTTTTTCATGATACATTGGTAATGGCAGCGTGTAATCAATGGATTTTATTGAATTAGGGATTTCTGAGGTAGGTTTCAGTGATTTCTGGTTCTTCAACGATTTGTTTAGAAGAACGAAGGTTTACTAGTAGGATGTTTATTTGATTCCTGCAGGTGGTTAGGTTTCATCAAGTGCAATTTTACTTTCCCCAACTCTTGTCAAAATTCTATTAATATGACTTCACTAAGCTGAAAATCACATGGGAGGAGCTCAATAATTTTGGACGAATGTGTACAGTTGCAAATTTTCTTGATTTTATCATGTGTCTACATGTGTAACACCTGGATTTGATTATATATGTGCTGATTTTCTAATTTTTCAATATTTGTGTGCAGATTTTCTGATTTTAATTTATATTTACATACCTACTAACTTACATATGCATGGAATTGTGTATTTTATTTTTTTTCTTAAGTTGAATTAGTGGTGTTTTTATGTTGATTTGCTATGAAAGGTTTGAGTGTTATAAATGTAAAAGTTAAAATTTAGGTGTTAAATCTGTTAATACATGAGAGTTGGGGTGGTATTTGTGCAAATGCTTTGTTATTAACTGCTTGTAAGAATGATTATTTGGTCTTTATATTATTGCTTTGACTGAATATGCATCTTGGCACCCGTTGAAATTATTTTAAATTGTTTTTTTTTCTGTTACTTTTCTTTGTCCCGTCAAATTCTATTGAAGTTCTTGATGAAATAGTGATGACATCAAGAAGCATTCGTTTGATGTTCTTATGCACTACACTGCTGAGTTGCGTATCAAAACTTTTGTTTTGTTTTAAATTGAATTTTTGCTTCTGAAATATCAAATATATTGGTGTCACATTTTTGTTACAAAAAAAAATTTACTAAACAACGATAGACTGGTCATTTTTTCAGAAACAGTTATCTCACAGCTGTTTTCACACAACTTGCAACAAACAAACAGCCAACTTTTCAGCAGCAGCTTCCCCACAACAGCTTCCTGGGGCAGCACAGCTGCAACTAAAAAACTGATAGCTGCAGCTGCACCAAACAGACCCTCTATCTCGACGTGCAACTCTCACCATTCTCTGTCTCTTGCATAGCGCAAGAACTCGTCCCTTTCTTCCCCCTCAGATCTCCTCGGGGCTTCACGATGATTGTCACATGATCGCTCGCCGACGACAACTGATGTCAATGAAAAGATACCCAAGGAAGAAGGCACTGCCATGTAAAATTAATGGAGGTGTTTCAAGCATAAATAACAAAGTTTAGGAGCGAGATCTTGTGTGCTATGTATGCATACCCTGTTAAATTTTATTAAATTTTAGGGAGATTTACATACACAGCAATCAAAACATTGAATTTTGCATATCTCACACGAACTTTTTTATTTACGCACAAAGCATTTCTCGTTAATTTATCAGAATCATGGAAGAGTCCCAGCCTCCTTGATGTCCAATTCCTTCTCACCCTGTTCTCACTTTGCTCTCCTCCATATGATTTTCTCTTTAATTCTTCCTTGCTTTCGTGAACTCTCTCCTCTCTTCCTTCTCATTCTCCGCTCCCTGACGAAAGTCGGAAGATTAAGCTCCATGCTGCACCCACCGGCGTCTCCTCACAGCTCTTAGCTAGTCCAAAATAGCAAGCCTAAATCTTCACTCACAACCATCCGCTCATCTCCCACTTCTTTCTCACTAATCTCATTATCAAACATTCTTCTCCAAATTTATCCAGAAACCTACTCTCTCCTTTACAGCACAAATCTCCCCAGTCTTTCACCGTTCCAGCCCACCATATCCCGACCTGCAACCCTCACACTTCTTGTTCTCTTGCATAGCACCAAACTCTTCCCTCTCCTTCCCCTCATATCTCCTCGCAGCAGCTCCCATAGGCTTCACGATCACATGATCGCTCGCCTGCGGCAACTGATGTCAATGAAAAGAAACCCAAGGAAGAAGGCACTGCCATGTAAGATTAACGGAGGTGTTGCTGCCATAAATAACAAAGTTTAGGTGGGAGATCTATAAAATTCAATGCTTTGTGTGCTATGTATGTAAAACCTACTTCAATTTTATTAAATTTTAAGGAGATTTACATATATAGTACTCAAAACATTGAATTAAACATATCTTGCACATAAACTTTTTATTTACGCACAAAGCACTTCCCGTTAACTTTTCATGCTCGTGGAAGGGTCCCTGGCCTCTTCGACGTCCAGTTCCTTCTCACCCTGCTCACACTTTGCTTTAGCTCACCGCATTCTCATCCCTATGATTCTTTGATTCTTCCATGCTTTCATGAGATGTCTCTCTTCTCTCCCTTCTCATTGTTCGCTCCCTGACAGGAGACGAAGCCCCATGTTGCACTCAACGACCTCTCCTCACAGCTCTAAGCTAGCCCAAACCAGCAAGCCCAGATATTCACGCACAATTATTCGCTCATCTCCCATTTGGGCACTCAACGACCTCTCCTCACAGCTCTAAGCTAGCCCAAACCAGCAAACCCAGATATTCACGCACAACCATTCGCTCATCTCCCATTTCTTCCTCATTGCTCTCATGCGCAACCCCTCTTCCTTCAAGAGTTATAATTCAGCCACTGCTTACCTCTATATGCACCTAACCACTTATGAGAGCCTTAGTTCATGCACTATAAAAGGACTTAAGATCCATCACATATCAAATATCTATGAATTAAACATTTCGAGCCAAATCACAATCATTTTCATGTATCATGGCATATGCAGAGAGAAACGTCAAATTGAAACGAGCTTCACGTGAATGTTAATGCATGAATGTTGGGTGTAAAAATTTCTCACTAATAAAATTTTTATTTATGTCCTCATTGCACATAATTGATCTCAGCTTTACAATTAGATCATGAAGGTTATTGGAAAGCCAATGTTAGAACCTCATTACACAAAATGTATCACAACTTTAATAAGATAAACCATAGTTTCCATAAGAATCAAGCAATAAATACCTAAATAAGTAAAAATAAATCACTGTTTTGATAATAACACATTAAATTCTCATTATTTTAAAATTGATCAACAGCCTCAAACTCCAAACAAAAGAGGAAATGATAAATTGATAATTTTAACGCTTTGATGCCGAAATGATACCAAATAAATAAGTATTTTTTGACAACCAAAAAAAATCAAAAAAATTGAATTGCCCATTAAATGACATGATGACACAAATCAAGGACAGGCCAGTCATACAGAAGGAACATACAACGCATATACCTGGGCATCACTGTACTGTTTATATTACGAGTGACCTGTTCTTCAACATCTGGTTAATATTTCTGCACCATTATCTGTGATTAGTAAGGTGTGCTCGAATTGAGCTGATAAGCTTCCATCTTCAGTTACAGCGGTCCAACCATCAGACCAAATTACAGGCTTTGTGCTTCCAATTGTAAGCATGGGCTCTGTGGAAGTTAAAGATGATTATTAAAATATTGCAATTTCTTTGGATGAAATAAAAATGGGGCATTTACATACGCAGTTCCTATATATTTACACCCAATTCCTATGTAACCATCCAAGGAAACCATCCAAGCCTCAAAGTGTTGTCATTCTTCTTTCTTAGTGAAGTATTCCTTTCTCCAATAGTTCTCCCTACACTTTTTCTTAGAGTGTTTTGTGCTAACAAGTCCTAAGTGTTGTGAAGATTAAACTGATTTAGTGCAAAGGAAGAGCGCTAAAGCTGCACGGGTGAATAGAGATAAGTTAATCCGTGACAGTTGGTATTAGAGCCTCGGTTTTTACGGTAGAGCAAAGAGCATCAAATGACACGTAATGGAATCATCTCAACAAGGGCGGGTTCGTCAGGAGCAATGAGACCTAGCTGCATCTAAACCACATTGGAGGTCCAAAGAGATCATGCATGGCTTTGATTTGCGCCTTGCTAGAGTGGAGGGGGCGATGAATGGCGTGGAGGCTCAGATAGAGAATTTTGGCCAAAAGGTTGATGGACTCGAGGGGGATATCACAATCCATTCAACGGTCAGAGATGTGATGCTCCAACTAGAGTGGTAATTGAATGAACAAATGACTAAGATGCGGGAAGATTTGATGGTGGAGCTCAAAGAGGTACGAATAGCCCATGAAAAAGAGATGAGCGACATACACGCTAGTTTAGAGGAAATGCGTGGAGGAATCTCGTTATCTAAGAGGGCACCTTTAAAGCTAAGAGGATTGAAATTCCAAAACCAAAGATTTTTGGAAGAGCTCGCAATGCAAAGGAAGTGAATAACTTCTTAGGGGGACATGAACAATATTTCAGAGCGATGGAGATTACAGATGAAGATGAAATAATACAATTTGCAACTCTTTATCTCTCGAACATCCCTATGTTGCGGTGGAGAAGAAGACAAGGAGATATAGATAAAGGTATATGCAAAATATCCACCTTTGATGACTTTAAGAGGGAGCTAAAAAGACAGTTTTACCCTGAGAATGCAGAGGATGAGACTAGAGCCCTGTTGCAAAGACTCAAACAAAAGGATATATTAAGGAGTTTACTATCCTGGTCCTTGAAATCCCTAACATGTTAGACAAAGATGTTTTGTTCAACTTCATGGATGCACTCCAACAATGGACGAAGGCTGAGCTTAGGAGGCGTGGAACACAAGATCTCAATACTATCATCACCATTACAGAAAGCTTGGTCGACTATACAAAAGAGTTTACAAAGTCAAAGGAAAAGAAGAGTAACTATGTCAAAAGTGGGAGAGACAAGGACCAACATAAGGAAAAGAGCCTTCATGAATCGACCTCATCTAAGGCAAAAAAAAAGGGAAAGTCTAACAGGAAAACAAAATCACATAATAACTTCTTCCTTTGTGGAGGACATAATTGGGCAAGAGATTGCACTCACAAGAAGGCTTTGAACTCTCTCCTTGCAAGCCATCAAGAGAAAGAATGAAGCAATATGGCCATACAGGTAGGAACAATGCAACTACTCAACATGGTGCGCTCCTCTCCAAAACCCCGACAAAAGGACTTCTCTTCGCGAAGGTGATAATAGGTGGGTGGTAAAGCCATGATAAACACGAGAGCTTCTCACAACTTCCTCTCTATTAAAGAAGCAAAGAGGATGAGCCTGCAAATTACAAAAGAAGAAGGCTCCATCAAAGCGACCAACTCTGCAGCTAGACTAATCCATGGAGTGGAAAAAAAGAGTGAAAATCTGTGTCGGAGACTGGTCAGGTACGCTAAACTTCTCCATCGTTCTCATAGATGATTTCAAGATAATCCTTGGTTTAGAATTCTTGGACCAAGTGAAGGCGTTCCCTATACCATTTGCCAATAGTATGTGGATCATGGAAGGCAACTAAGCTTGCCTAGTATCAACGATAAGATATAGAGAGCAAGAAGCCAAAATGCTATCGGCCATGCGATTCAAGAAGGGCATCCGACAAGAGGAGAGCTACTTGGCTATTCTCCAGGACTCCGATGAAGAATTGAAACCCCAAGAAGACATGCTAAGGAATGTGGTAAAAGTACTTGAAGAGTTTAAAGATATTTCACCACCGGAATTACCAAAAGAACTGCCACCAAGAAGGGAGATCGATCACCAGATCCAGCTAGAATCAATGACTAAGCGACCGACAATAGGAGCTTACCACATGGCACCTCCAGAACTGGCTGAGCAATGTAAACAATTAAAGGAGTTGTTGGAGGCAGAATTCATCCGACCATCTAAATCCCCAAATGGTGCCCCAATTCTATTTCAAAAAAAGAAAGATGGCTCCCTTCGCATGTGCATAGATTACCGAACTTTCAACAAAATTACCGTGAAGAATAAATACCCAATTCCTCTCATTGCTAATCTCTTTTATCACCTGGGGAGCGCAAGATACTTTTCAAAGTTGGATCTCTGATCGGGTTATTATTAAGTGAGGATAGTAGAAGGAGATGAAGCAAAAACTACTTGTGTGACCAGGTATGTGTCGTTTGAATTTTTGCTTATGCCTTTTGGGCTAATCAATGCTCCTGCTACATTCAACACCTTGATGAACAAACTATTACAACCATATTGGATTAGTTTGTTGTTGTCTACCTGGATGATATGGTGTTATATAACAACACACTCCAAGATCACCTGAGACACCTCCAGGAAGTATTCAAAGCACTAAGAGAAAATAAGCTATACATCAAAAAGGAAAATTGCTCCTTCACCAAAAAAAAGTAATGTTCTTAGGGTACAAAATAAAGGATGGAAAGCTCATGATGGAAGAAAGCAAGATCAAGGCCATCCAAGATTGGGAACATCCTACTAAGGTACGTGAACTAAGATCATTCCTGAGGCATGTAAACTATTATGGACGATTCATAAAGGGCTATTCTGCAACTAACTTACTCAAAAAGAATAAGTCATGGGAATGGAACATCAGATGACATGAAGCATTTGAAGATCTCAAAAAAGCAGTCAGTGAAGGGTCCGTACTAAGTCTTCCTGATCATATTAAAACATATGAAGTACACACTGATGTATCTGATTTCCTATAGGGGGAGTACTCATGTAAGCCGGACATTCAATTGCATATGAAAGCCAAAAACTTAATGAAATGGAGGGTCGCTATACGATCCAGGAAAAAAAGATGACAACCATCATATATTTTCTTTTGAGTATGGAGGCACTACATACTTGACTTCAAATTCAGGGTCATCATAAGCAATGTTGTTGCCAGCTATTTTTAGACCCAGAAGAAACTAAGCTTCAAGTAGGCAAAATGAAAAGATTTCTTGGCAGAATTTGACTACATCTTGGAGTATAAATCATGAAAGGCCAATGTAGTAGTAGACGCACTAAGTTGGAAAGCAAAACTTGCAAGCGTCAAAGAAGTCTACAGATATGTATGAAAAAAACAATAACACAAGATCAAGCGAACGAAAGACGAACAGATAAACAAACTATCAATCAATGGCTATATCAGTCTGACTCATACAACAAAACATCGATAAAAATACAAGAAAAAGTAGAAACAAAGACGTCTACTCACTTCAACATCAGAAGTATGCTCCTATGAGCCGCCTTCAACTTTTTTACTTTCTAAGCCACAAAGAGGATTGGTTGGCTCCCAGATTAAAGATATCTCCTCAAGGATCACAACCTCCTATTATATTCTTCAAGGGTCAACATTGTCGCTTGGAAATTCTGCAGTATTTTTGTGCTCTGATCTAGGTTCGCTCGTGTATTTCTCAATTCTTTTCAAGCATCCATTAGTTCTCGATGTTGCTGGGAGAGAGAAACCATCATAGAGGATAAGTCATCTTGACACATTCCTAACTAATTCACCAACATCAAATCACACATGAGTTATTAATCTTCTTATACTTACAAAAGATGTGGTCGATCTTTACAAGGTCAGTCTTCTATACCTTTGAAGAAATGGTCAGCACATCTTCAAATAGTGTCAGTATTGTCTCCACAAAATTCTGGCACTTCAGCTAATTTTCAAAGGGACGAGATTCTCCAACAATCATTTTAGCATATCATGGTCAACAACTTACCGCAAAGTAATTCAATCAATCACGAAAGTGAGTCAATTAATATACGGTATTAGAGTCCGTGTGTCAATTTCACGAGGAAAGGGTGTGTAAATACGTTTTGTTTTGGGCGCAGGTGTTTTAAAATGGCGCGACAGTGCGGGCGCGCATTAAGGTTGATGTGGGGGTGTTGGGCCAAAATCAACATTCATGTGCTTAAGTTCATCATTTTTGTTCAAAAATCTCATCCAACCCGCCGCCTGCACCAATAAGACAAAAATGCATTTCTCAAACATAATATCAACATAAAAAATTGAAAAATATGAGCAAACGTGCCAAGAATATATCACATATTTCACTCANAGTCGAACACGAGTTGCTTAACGAGCCGAACACGAGCTGTTCACGAACAACGAGCCAAATTGACAGCCCTACCTGCGCATGTGCATAGAGTACCAGACTTTCAACAAAATTACCGTGAAGAATAAATACCCAATTCCTCTCATTGCTAATCTCTTTTATCACCTGGGGAGCGCAAGATACTTTTCAAAGTTGGATCTCTAATCGAGTTATTATTAAGTGAGGATAGCAGAAGGAGATGAACCAAAGACTACTTGTGTGACCAGGTATGGGTCGTTTGAATTTTTGGTTATGCCTTTTGGGCTAATCAATGCTCCTGCTACATTCAACACCTTGATGAAAAAACTATTCCAACCATATTGGATCAGTTTGCTGTTGTCTACCTGGATGACATGGTGTTGTATAACAACACACTCCAAGATAACTTAAACACCTCTGGGAAGTATTCAAAGCACTAAGAGAAAATAAGCTATACATCAAAAAGGAAAATTGCTCCTTCGCCCAAAAAAAGTAATGTTCTTAGGGTACAAAATAAAGGATGGAAAGCTCATGATGGAAGAAAGCAAGATCAAGACCATCCAAGATTGGGAACACCCTACTAAGGTACGTGAACTAAGATCATTCCTGAGGCTTGTTAACTATTATGGACGATTCATAAAGGGCTATTCTGCAACTAACTTACTCAAAAAGAATAAGTCATGGGAATGGAACATCAGATGTCATGAAGCATTTGAAGATCTCAAAAAGGCAGTCAGTGAAGGGTCCGTACTTAGCCTTCCTGATCATATTAAAACATATGAAGTACACACTGATGCATCTGACTTCCCATAGGGGGAGTACTCATGTAAGACGGACATTCAATTGCGTATGAAAGCCAAAAACTTAATGAAATGGAGGGTCGCTATACGGTCCAAGAAAAAGAGATGACAACCATCATATATTGTCTTTGAGTATGGAGACACTACATACTTTACTCCAAATTTAGGGTCATTACAAGCAATGTTGCCTCCAACTATTTTTAGACCCAGAAGAAACTAAGCCCCAAGTAGGCAAAATGAAAAGATTTCTTGGCAAAATTTGACTACATCTTGGAGTATAAATCATGAAAGGCCAATATAGTAGTAGACGCACTAAGCTGGAAAGCAAAACTTGCAAGCATCAAAGAAGTCTCCAGATATGTATGAAAAAAAACAATAACACGAGATCAAGCGAAAGAAAGACGAACAGATAAACAAACTATCAATCAATGGCTATATCAGTCTGACTCATACAATAAAACATTGATAAAAATACAAGAAAAAGTAGAAACAAAGATGTCTATTCACTTCAACATCAAAAGTATGCTCCTATGAGCCGCCTTCAACTTTTTTACTTTCTAAGCCACAAAGGGGATTGGTTGGCTCCCAGATTAAAGATATCTCCTCAAGGATCACAACCTCCTATTCTATTCTTCAAGGGTCAACATTGTCGCTTGGAAACTCTGCAATATTTTTGTGCTTTGATCTAGGTTTGCTCGTGCATTTCTCAATTCTTTTCAAGCATTCATTAGTTCTCGATGTTGCTGCGAGAGAGAAACCATCATAGAGGATAAGTCATCTTGAGACATTCCTAACTAATTCACCAACATCAAATCACACATGAGTTATTAATCTTCTTATACTTACAAAAGATGTGGTCGATCTTTACAAGGTCAGTCTTCTATACCTTCGAAGAAATGGTCAGCACATCTTCAAATAGTGTCAATATCGTCTCCACAAAATTCTGGTACTTTCGCTGATTTTCAAAGGGACGAGAATCTCCAACAATCATTTTAGCATATCATGGTCAAAACTTACCGCAAAGTAATTCAATCAATCACGAAAGTAAAAGAGTCAATTAATATACAGTTTTAGAGTCCGTGCGTCAATTTCACGAAGAAAGGGTGTGTAAACACGTTTTGTTTTGGGCGCGGGTGTTTTAAAATGGCGCGACCACACTGTATTTTAGTGCGGGCGCGCCGTAAGTTTGATGTGGGGGTGTTGGGCCAAAATCAACAATCATGTGCTTAAGTTCATCATTTTTGTTTAAAAATTTCATCCAACCCGTCGCCTACGCCAATAAGACAAAAATGCATTTCTCAAACATAATATCAGCATAAGAAATTGAAAAATATGAGCAAATGTGCCAAGAATATATCACATATTTCACTCACATCAAATTTTCCAAACTTAGAGAATAATAGTTGACCTTTCATGGGAGTATCTTTACCTTTTATTAGCATGGGTATGAATTTGTTTAGCTTTAATGGAGTTTTCCGTGCTTTGGCAATAAGTTCAACCTTCCTTTAATTATTTCCATCCTTACACAAATCTTCTCAATCCAAATGAATCAATGTGGCGATAATCCTTTTCATCCTTGCACAGGTTTTTAAGTACCAAAATCCTATTCAATCAAGAGACTTTACCCTTATTCTATTTGTTTTTATAGGATACCCAAATTTCATTAAGGAAGAGATTACTCTTTTAATTTAGGGAGACAGCTAGAAGATAAAGTTGGATTACTCTAATACTTAACATCAAGCTTCTTCTACTTTGATTTTTCATTCAACTCTTTTATTTTCAGCTTTTTCTTTTGTAATGAATTTTTGCTCATTTTTTTTCTTTTTCTTTTTTTCCCTTTTCTTTCTCATTTTCCGGGAAAATTACTATATTTGGTTAAGCTGGTTTTTAAGAATTCAGATTTTCTAGTGCTCCTCGAGTTAAAAATTTAATTAACCCTTAATGAAAGTTCTGGTGATCGTATAAATAAAGTAGAAATCAGGTTAATTCTATTGGAGGAATAAAAACTTTCCACCAAAAAAACTGTGGATTAATTACTCTATTTTATATGCATACTTTTTAAAATGTTTCGAAAATTGTATGCAAAAGATTAAAATCTAGTATTAACATGTCATCAAAACCCTTCAATCCCAACATAAGCTACGTTTCACATTGACTTAACACTTGTTACCTTCCACTTTCAATTGACAAGGATACACAAAGATGTCAAATGAAATTTGAGCAAAGAAATAAGATTATTGTCAGGCAGCCTTATGCGCTAATTCCTACCCCCAAACTTATTTTCCATCCAACTCTTCTCACAGAACAAATGATCAATAAAAGCAGAAGCAACAAAAAAGCGAACAAACTATCACAGGCATGCAATAATAATAGGAAAACAAGTGTAATTCAGAAGCTCCAAAAATGCATGTATACCTAACATTTCAAGAAAGGACAAATATTAAAAAATAATAAAAAACTGTCATAAAATAAAAATCAATAGTGCCAGAACATCAAATATCCAAAATATCAACAATAAGTCCATCGAAATCCAACAATCAAAGGAAATCAGAATATCCGTGTGCAATAAAAACAAAAAAAAAATCCAACATAAATGCAACCAAATCAAATCCTAATTACTCATCATCATCCTCATCATCGTCATCATCTATGTACCATGCGCCAGACTCGTACACCTCATATGGTAGTGTTGGTGGGTATACTAAAGGCTTTGGTCTGTCCAACCAACCCTGTCACCAATAAATCTCCTCTGAGACAACATTTTACCGTTGTTGGTACTCATACTGTCGCTGCTGCTTGGAGGAGTGTACGGTCTGCTGGTGAAGCTAGTGAACCTCCCAACCAAGTACACCAAAGTCTATCGCCAAATCATCAATCCACTGGGACAAGAGTCCCACGGTCTTGGCACTCAATGGTGACTTCTATTGCCTCGACGAGCTCGCACCTCGATCTCACGAGCTCTCTCTCCCCTCTCGAGTCAAGTTACACTCATAGGCCTAGATGATCTCTCGAGTGATGGCCATCGGGGGATGCAAGAGCTCCACACCTCTCCCTTGGCACACCAGCAAGAGTGCACAAACTGGTGAATTGGTGAGGAAGACTCAGTCCCACAATCGTGCCACCACTGATGATGTGGCCCAGGGAGGAAGCCAAGAGTGAGACAATGTCAATTGAAATGCCTCTGAATGCAAAAAGTTCAGAGCAACACGGTCCTTGGTGGCTTCAATGAGGTTTGTGACGAGCATGATCCTGACACAAATGTAGTGTGAGACCTTGGACTCCTTGTTTATTGGAAAACTAGAGAAACTTATAATTTTCCCCTCTCGCCCCCGACAATGGGCTTGACCATCAGTGAGAAAATAACAAATTTCGTCAAAATGAAGAACCATAAAAGGAGAATAGCCACACGGTGGTACCTCAAGGGTCTTCAAAAAGAGGTTGATCATAACAAAATCGAAACCACCCATTTCCCTCGCTCATAGACCTTGTCGTCCACGAGTTCCTTCGCATTAGCGAAGAATTCACAGACAAAGGGGTCTACGACGGGAGTATATTGGTAGCAAAGACGCCGCTAGGTACTCGCCTCAATGATTTCCACAATATGACCATCAGGTTGCAGAACAGTCTCATGGGGATCACTTTCCTTAAGGCTAGAAGATTGTTAAAGCAGTTACAAGCATCCACACTCACGAACTTCATAGCGTCAAAGGACGCATCCTTCTACTTACCTTTGGTCTTCGATGTCATGACCTTGTAATGAAATGTACGAGGAAAGAATCACAATCTACGATGAAAAATCACACAAAACATGAAAATCATACCTCATCGGAGCTAAGGACCGCATATATGAGCTTTTGCCAGAGTTTAGCGATGACTGGAGACAGTTTTAAGGCGTGAAGAACAACTCCGAAGATTTTTGGCGAAAGCGAGATGTGTAAAAAATGTCGGCTTCCCCCAAACCTGGCGTTATAAAGGGCTGGTGCGGGTCAGCCACGATCAGGGCGCGAGCGCACTTGTGCACTGAGAACGGACTTTGGTACGCTGTGTTCTAGGCGCGAGTGCGCTGGAGTGCCTAGGGCACGCAGCGCAGTCGAGTGTAAGTGTGTTGGGTCCGACGAAGGGTGGGTATGGGGAGCCCACTTTGCAGCACGGGTGCGAAGGCCTCCCATAAGCCAAAATTTGTTTCTCTTTCTTCCCACCCCATAGGTAGAGATTGAGTACTCCGAGAAGATCCAAATCAACTAGAAAACAACACACGACGATAAACAAGACCACAACACACAACAACGACAAACTTGACTCAACATGCAAAAACACTCAAATCCTAAGAAAGCACTTGGGTTGCCTCCCAAGATAGTGCTTGGTTTGTAGTTTTTAGCTAGGCGATGCCAGATCTACTATCAGGATGACAACAACATCAGGATTTTCTTACGACCTTTCCTATCTCCTCCTAGGTATAGCTTCAACCTTTGACCATCAACCTTGAAAGTATTGTTGGTTTTCGTATCTTGAATCTCTACAACTCCGAAAGAATAAGTTTTTATTACAGAGCAGACCACCAAAACTTCAATTTTCAAGAAAAAAATTTTAATCGCAAACTTTACAAGAGAACCTCTTGTCCAGGTTGAAATTCCTTCCTAATCAGCTTTTGATCAAACTAATTTTTCATTCTCACCATATAGATTTTGACATTCTCATAAGTCTCCTGTCTAATTTCTTCTAACTCATTCAACTGTAGTAATCTTCTCTGTCATATCCTTTAAATTATAATTGAATTACTTAACTGCACAGTAAGATTTATGTTCCAATTCCACCGGAAGATTATAGACTTCTAAAAATCATCTTATAAAGTGACAGACCTACGAGGGTCTTAAAGGCATTTCTGTAAGGTCACAAAACTTTGTTGATCGCTTTTTTAAAAAATATTTAATTTAATATATTTATTATTTTGAAAAGTAGCATTTTAATTTTAAAAATACGAACCGAACCTATCTCATACATATAATAGTTTAAATAAACGAACACAACATCACAAATCATGCACCTATTTCGAGGAATAGACACATTATTTGATAGTGAGACTCGATTAAATAAACTACAAAATTTATGACATCAGTTTTAGTCTACGAAACCTTTTATGTTGACCGACAAGTTATCCTACCAAATATAAAAGATTAGATAGATTTTATATTACCTGGCTTTTAAAGCTCCATATAGAGAGAATCCCCTATAGTTAATTACATCTTAAATGACCGAGACCATTTAAGAAGACTCTCGATTTAGATCAGAGAAGTTTGTGTTCAAGAATTTCAAAGGTTATGATTTCAAGTTCGGACATGGGAAATTCAAAATGAGAATGGTTCAAAATGAGAACAGTTAGTATGAAATCCAAAGGAAGAAAAATAGAGGATGTCATGGATCCTGAGGAGAATCTCCATGGTTTCCCAAGCTATCCTATTGTTTGGCTTCGATTTCAAAGAGATATTATTTAACATTTCTTCTTGCCAATTTTATTATTTAGAGCTTACATTTACATGATACCGATCATGCAAATAGTCTAGAAAGATATGAGGGCTTACGTCGTACCGAACGACAACACTCAGAGCCTAAAAAGAGTTAGGACTTATGTTGCACAATAGGGTTGTGCAAAAGCCTAAAGGTAAGTTGAGGATTTACGTCGTGCTAGATAAACTACCTCAAAATCCTATAGCTTATTGTTTAAGCTAAGAAGGGATTTCCTGATGATGATTCCGTTTGCTCTCTCGAAGATATTCTTTTGTATCCCTTGTCGTGTTGCGACGACTACATGTTTAAAGTTTTATCATTTTATAGTTTATGATTTATGCATTATGTGTCGAGTTTTGTTATTATTGCTATTGTTGTTCAAGAGTTTCGGGGGAATTTTAATTTATGTTAAGCGACACTGGTTAAGATCCTACGATTCCATCATGCCGACACCACTATTTTCCCTTAAATTTAATTAGTTTAAACAAGTGGTTGAACTCATTCAAACTGAAAAATTCTCGTTAGCAACCGTAGATTACCTCATCCGAAAGATTCTCGTAAACCCAAGAGTGGTGTATTATGTTCATTCAAAGATTTTGAAAGCGTGTTTTTGCTGTTTCTGTTATTGTTTTAGTTTAGTTTTGGTTTTGGTTTTAATTTTGGTTTTGGTTTTGATTTTAGTTTTAGTTTTGCATGTAAAGTAACTATATACATGTAGAGAAAAGCTATAAAGTAAATAACAAAAACTGCAGTACATAAAATGTAAATGCGTACCCGAATTTCCGCTACCACTGTATGGTTAGTATCATAAAATATAATAAACTTACAGGGAATTTAAGTAAATTGGGAAAAAGAAAGCAGGAAAATTCAGTATATAGAAATCGCAAAACAAGTCATAGAAAAATACAAGCAAATAAAGCAAAACCTATAGTCACATATGAAAGACTGGTACTAAGCGTAAGAATTTATTGAAGGTGGGGGCTCAGAGCTGAACTATGTGCTTCCCAACCTTGGGTAAGAGCTAGCAACTCGATAATCCATGGAGGGCAGTCTTAACCTCGATCCAAGTAATTAATCGTGGACCTATGCAAATTTTCATTTTTAATTTTCATGCATGTAGAATTTACTTCGGTAAGCAAAGGTAAGTTGGTATGAAGAATAGATTTCATTTTCTTATGTTGTGAATATTTTGTAAAGTATGATATTCCACAAGCTAATTACACTAATCAAACTAGGACTACTGATAACCTAAGAGTGTCGGGGGCAACACTTACCAAAAGTCGGCGAATAGTATCATCGGTCATTATCCTCTCCCCTCATTGAAGGTCCTTGAGGTAGGAGATACTATCCTTATAATGCCACATTTAACACACATAAGCGTTATCGTCATCGCCTTCACCACCCAGACCTTTGACTTACACTAGTCCAATGGTCCATATATCGCTATGTAGGAAATGAAGATTGTTCACCGATCTGAAGTTTGATATCATTTGTTTTATCTGCTCGAGAGGCAGCTTCACGTTCATCCAACGCTTCAACCATGACTGAATTTAGCTCGCAAAGGCGTACCGAGAAATTGTTATGAGAACAGAGTGTCAAGTAATTATAAATTTTGTAGAAGGAAAGAGAAAACCGTGCCTCGGGAGGGATATCCTAAGTCTTGGTTGTTGTTGTCATTGTGATTGTCGTTGTTGTTGCTAATGTTTTCGTTGTCGTTGCTGTCATTGTAGTTGTTTTTGTTGTCGTCGTTCTTGTTGTTTTTGAAAATGTGCATTTGAGTTTGATGATTGTTATGCATTATGTATGTATTATTGTATTTAATTATATTTGAATGTATATATATTGTTATCATTATTTATGTATGTATATATATTATTATTAATATCACTATTATCACTTATATATCATTATTATTATTAGTATTATTGTTATTGTTATTATTATCATTATTATTATTATCATCGTATGTTATTATTCATATATATATATATATATATGGGATTCAGAAGCTCGATTCGCCCTAGCCGTGATTCATCGCTGCCCTCCTCGGGACTGCCCAAGCCGGCGGCTGTTCGCCGCGACTTCCCCTCACCGCCGGTTGCACTTCTCCGGCCGGCTCGACAGCAAGGTTCTCGATCGCAATGTTAGAGACGGAGGCGGAGGCAGAGTGTGGGATTCGGGAGTTCAGCGGCGTTGCGTTTCTTCTTCTCCATGGCTGGTGAGATCTTTGCTCTCTGCTTCTCTCGCGATCTCTTGCGTTTTTGCGATCTTGTCTTTAGATTTTCTGAGATCTGCGTTTTCCTTTGGGTTCCTCGGATTTTCTCGCGTTTTCTTTCGCAATGCCTCCCTCTCGGTCTTTCGTTGATGCGATTTTAGAGGGAGGTGGGGCGATCTCGAGTTCTACCGATTCCTTTCTATTTCCTCAAGGTTTTCATGATTCTCTCAATATTGGTGGTGATTACTCCTTTGTGAAAAAACTAGGGAAGAAGAATGGAAAGTTGGCTATATTTATTTCTGATGTTGAAACAAATGTGTTGGCTTCCTCTTGTCGTTTTGCTTTGGTTGGAAAATTTTCTTATGGCCATCCTAAACTTGAGCTCATTAGAAAAGAGATTGAACTTCTTAAATTGAAGGGTTGGTGGAGAATAGGGGTTTTGGATGACAAACATATCTTAATCCAGCTTGCTAATGATGAGGATTATACCATGCTTTTTGCGAAACGTTTTCTGAAAATAGAAAATAGATTTATGAAATTCAGGAAGTGGTCTGTTGATTTCAATCCGAAGTTAGAGCTTCCGATTTTACCAGTTTGGATCCGTTTTCCGGGGTTAAAGCTGCATCTGTTTAACCATGAAGTTTTATTTTCTCTTGCTGCTGCGTATGGAAAACCTCTAAAAATGGATAGTGGTACTTTTTGTCTTACACGACCCTCTGAGGCTCGGGTTCTAGTGGAAAGAGATATTACTCTCTCCTTTTGTGATGAGATTTAGATTGGATCTCAGCACCAGGGCTGCTGGCAGTCGGTTGAAATCGAACGACATTCCCCCTATTGCACACATTGCTCTATGTTTGGTCACCATATTTCTAACTGCTTCCGTTTCAATCCTCAACTTAAAAAGTCTCAAGGTTTAAATGATCCCCCTGGTAACACTATTACTGTGCCTCCTAACCCCTCCATTGTCAATGATCTGGTTCCTGAACAAGATACTGCAAGGAATATAAATGATCCTAATAGAGTAACTGTTACTAATCTTGAGAATGCTACTAAGGCACCATCCAATCTTGAAAATGCACATGAACAACATCACTCTATCACTAGAGAAGACCTTAGCAATTTGCAAGTTATTTTATCTCAGGGGAACAATGATAATGCCGATCCTTCTATTGATCTAAATGTTGAAGCATTTTCT